>PVJC01005417.1:0-59211 GCA_004026665.1 Murina feae | reverse complement strand
AACAGCATGCTATTAAATAATGACTGGGTTACCACAGAGATCAAAGAAGAAATAAAAAACATCATTGCAACAAATGACAATGAAAACACAACAATCCAAAATCTATGGGACACAGTGAAAGCAGTCTTGAGAGGGAAGTTCATAGCTCTACAAACCTACTGCAGAAAACAAGAAACAATGATAATAAATTACCTAACCCCGCAACTCAAAGAGTTAGAAAGAGAGCAACAAGAAAAGCCCAGTGTAAGCAGAAGGAAGGAAATTATAAAGATCAGAGCGGAGATAAATGACTTGGAGACCAAAAAGACAATACAAAAGATCAATGAAACCAAGAGCTGGTTCTTTAAAAGGATAAACAAGATTGATGCACCTCTAGCCAGGCTCACCAAGAAGCTAAGAGAGAGGACCCTAATAAACAGAAGTCACCATAAAACTATAGAAATTTTGAAAATTAATTTTGATACTGAAAAAAACTATGAGCATAACAAGTCAACATCATCCTACAACCTATGAAGAGCTGGCCTAGCACATGGGTGCATGCGTGTGTGTGTTTTAAGTGAACAACAGTAAGAAAAACTTGTCCGGGTTAAAGTACCTAAATATGAAAGTGCAAAACACTAGAGGAAAAAAATGTTTCTGTGAAAGATGTGTCCTCATGATGGTGGTGGTGTACAGTGAATGGTACAGTGCTGTGAAGCGCTTATAACTCAGTCTAAAAAAAGGATCAATCACTATTTTCACTTCAATTCGATGATAAATGTAAATTTCAGAATGTGGAAATAAGTAACCGCCTTTCTAACGAAAGTCTTCACCAATATTGAAGTAAAACCTAGATTAAAATAAGAACCTTAAACACTTCTCATGACATATTCATAAATTGCAAGGCAAGGTATTTAAAAACTTTTAGTTATTCAAAGTCCATTGAGTACCGAATTATTAGAAGGAAAACTCACAAAATTCTCATACTGGAATGAATCTCTCCTTAGTGTCTTAAAACAAAAAGACACTGAAACGAGAAACACACAAATTGCTTTGTTCGACCTTGCTAAGGTTTCAACTCCTCTGTTAACATACACTCTTTCTCAGAATACTGTCAGCATAGCACAAGCTCAGTTATTACACTAGACATTTTAAAACCCAGAATGAAAAATAAGACTCACGACATGTATGAAATCTAAGCCCCAGATTCCCATTTCTGAGATTTTTATTGAGTGTTTTCAAGATTCTTTAAAAAAAAAATCTATGGTTTCTTTTATTTAAAAAAAATTTACATAGATTGATCTTTAAATTTTTAAAAATGATTCTGACAATTACTCTTCATTTTCACAGAAGATAATGGCCCTATTAAAGGAAATAATAATAGGGCATGGATTAAATGGACTCTAAAAGAATATGATATTGATGTATCTACATTTTCCAGCTCATTCATTGAAAGGATTAGCTGTAACCAGTGCAGTAGCTATAAAATGTTGGGAGAGATTGGTTCCTAAGAACTGCCAGATGGTCAGAAGAAAATATCTTACAATAGTGTTATTGGAGCCCTTCAGACAAGGACAGATATAATCTAGCTCTGAGAGCTGTCAGGTATTACAAAGTGGTACTTTCTATTTGTAAATAAAATATGAGTTTTTGTCACATGTTTGAGAAATGGAGAACCGAAATTTCTAACGAAGTCCTAAGGTTTCTCATAAGTTAGGCAATTCTCCCAAGCTTTAAGTGTTTTTCCATTCCATCTTAAACGTTAAAGCTAATTGTTTAGTAAACAATATTCAAAAACCCACCTGTATCAGGATCCACAGAAAATATAGGATTTTACACTCTGTGTTGCTAACAGATTTATAATTGGTCAAAATTTAAAAGACATGCTAAATGGGTGAGTCCTGAGTCCTACCCAGACAAACTGCATACATTTTTTTGGGGTAATTATGGCTTTTTTTATTGATGTGTGCAATTACTCAATCTAATCATGCAGTGCCAGCTAGCAACTTGCAAATATGAGGGTTTGGCATATGAACTGAACACCTGTGATAGAATGCAACTCTTCTGAACATAATATTTTGAAAACATGACTTTACCTGCTTCTTCCTTTTTGTTTGCTTATATCATCTCACCATCACCTTGCCCCCAGAGCCTTTAAGAAGTAAGTTTCTAAGACAAAACCCGAAACACTTCTGAATTAAGGGTCCCACGCTTGCTGCCAACTAGGTTCTTCTGAGCTGAAATTTCATTATGGTATATAATTCTCTCCTTATATCATTATATTTCTATTTTGTGCTAACATTCTAAATGGGTTTCACAGATTAGAAGTGCTGTATGATTAAGTCATACTTGTCAGGCTGTTCAATTAGTGGCTCATTGAAGAGGACAATGCTAATTCCAGCAGGAAGTAATGGAATGAAAAAAATGTATATTGAAATGTTGAATAAAGCCTTTTAGCCAATTCCACAAGAAAACTGGACCTTCATTTTTTTCTCCCATATTCTTTCACAATTTATTTTTGCATAAATTAGTTTTTGTGATTCAAAAACTAAGATTTAAAGGTGAACAGAAAGTAGGCAGGGGTTCTTAGGATTCATGGAGAGAATTCAGGGGGTCCATGAACTTAAAAGAAAAAATACGTTATTTTTACTAAACGAACTGAAATTTAGCATTTCCTTCTATTACAAATGTAGACTTATGAACAATGATATTTTCATGTAACATTATAGTTGTTGCAGTCATTTCAAAATGCCACTAAGGAGCTCATTCTCAATGAAAAATTGTAATAGTTATTAGAGCTGCAACTAGATCTGATTATTTTATTGTACTAATAAGAAAGCATGTATATCAGAATTGTGTCTTAAACATATTTTGATAACTGTATTTTAATGTAATTGGTTTCTTTTGTATTCCTATAATTTTATTAATACATTTGAAACATTATTTTGAGAAAAGATCCATAAGCATCACCCGATATTAAAGGAGCCATGGGATAAACATAAAGTTTAACCTCTGAGCTAGCAGGATTATAATACATGTACTTACACAACATCTACCACATAATATTATGTTTCTACTAGAAGCATGGTGCACAATATTCATGCATGGGTAGGGTCCCTAGGCATGGCCAGCAATCAGAGCCGATCTGTGGAGCAACTGGTGGAGTGATCAGGGTCCCCCGCTCGCACCTGCCTTGGCTGTCCTGGGACCCACGGGCTGGGGGTAGCTCCTGCGTTGAGCATCTGGCTCCTGATGGTCAGTGCGCATCATAGCAACCAGTAGTTCTGCCATTTGGTTGATTCTCATATTAGGCTTTTATTATATAGGATTTTTAAGGGAACATAAAATTAGGATGATCAAAGTGCCCATAAAGTGACATGCCTCCAATTTGAAGTGGCGATTTCACTGACTGGTTAATAGCATTGATTACAGATTTACTGAAAAGAATTATGGACATGAGGCTTTTAAAATAATTCTATATTTAGTCAGCCAAATAGATGAATGTAGGTAGTGAATGAACATCTATTATTCACAAATTAGTACCATCTTCCTAGGATGAGAACTTAGTTAACCAATATGTGTGAAAGTCGGCCCTTTGTGAAAACAGTCACAGCATGGTTCACCAAATACTTACAGATAAATCAGCCCAGCAATTAGCATGTACCTAGGGAATTGCCACTACTGACACTCCAGACAGAGAGCTGTTCTACAGAAGAGTAAAGTACTGACTTGAATCTAATGCATCATAAATAATTTCTAGGGTGATTTTTATTGGGAGAAATTTCACAATTATTGAAAAAGACTAGAATCATTCCAAACTTTAATAAAAGCCTAATCACTCACATGATTTTCCTTATAAAAATGTAATTTTTCTCTAGAAATTTTCCTTTTATGTCAGATTTGAGCAAATGTTTGGTTTTCTATCAGCTATGAATTAGAAAGGAATCTGTATGCATAATTATAATTGCCAAGTAAACTTTGGACTGGTTACAATTCTGTCGGAATGGCCTCCGGCACAGGATTTTCTGAGTAGAGAGTTCTAGTTTAAGCAGTGAAAGTTCTTGAAGATGCTAGTACAGTTCAAAGCTGACATGCAGAGGCTGGTCATGAATGACCCTGTTGCCTCTTGAGAGTGGCTTGATGACTGGATTGGACTTAAGGTCATATTTTATCAAATCAGTGGTTCCAAAAATGTGGATGTACCACAGAATCAGATGGGGATTTTGATACAAATTTCTTTATTTTTTATATACAGACTTTTTTAATTCACCCACAGATTGAGATTCAGTAGACACCGATGGCTTCATTGGCGAATGTTACCAAACATTGACAAAGAAAATAATTCTTCTCAAATCTTTCCAAAAAAATTGAAAAGCAAGAAAACTATCTAACTCACTTTATGAGAACAAGATTAATCTGATACAAAAACCAGACAAAGACACAATGAGAAAACTACACACCAATATCCCTCACAAACATATTATACTGCCTGAGAAAGAACATACCTACTAAAGAACATGCCCCCTACGGGAATCGAGCTCACAACCCGGGCATGTGCCCTTGACTAGAATCAAATCTAGGATCCTTCAGCCCAGTGGCTAACTGGTTTCAAACTAAAAATAAAACAAAACAAAAAATGAGCCTAGCCCTAGCCGTTTTGCTCAGTGGTTAGAGTGTTGACCTGCAGACTGAAGGATCGTTGGTTTGATTTCGGTCAGTGGCTTGATCCCCGGCCCCAGGCTGGGTGCCAACAGGAAACAACCAATTGATATATCTTTCTCACACTGATGTTTTTCTCTCTCCCTCCCTTCCACTCTCCCCAAGAATCAATGGAGGAAATATCCTCCAGTGAGGATTATAAACGCATACACATACCCACAAAACAAACAAACAAACAAACAGAGCCTAGCACCATTTCTACACAGGGAGAAGCCTATACTGAACTACCTGTCCCTGCACTGGCCTGCCTGCTTGCACTGTTTCTGCCATCTGAGCCAGCCCTTAAAAAGGAGTTCCTGGAATCCTTATCAACCTATAGAACTGAAGCTTTCCCCACCTAATCAGAGTTATGCAGCTATCTATATATATTCCCATTAACATCTTTTAAAAATATATATATTTTTATTGATTTCAGAGAGGGAGAGAGAGAGAAACATCAATGATGAGAGGGAATCATTGATTGGCTGCCTCCTGCATGCCCCCTATGGCAGTGGTTCTCAACCTTCTGGCCCTTTAAATATAGTTCCTCATGTTGTGACCCAACCATAAAATTATTTTTGTTGCTACTTCATAACTGTAATGTTGCTACTGTTATAAATCGTAATGTAAATATCTGATATGCAGAATGGTCTTAGGCGACCCCTCTGAAAGGGTTGTTCGACTGCCAAAGGGGTTGCGACCCACAGGTTAAGAACCACTGCCCTACAGGGATCGAGCCCACAACCCAGGTATGTGTCCTTAACTGGAATCGAACCTGGAACCTGCAGTCTGCAGGCCAGTGATCTATCCACTGAGCCAAACCATCAAGATCTTCACCGACCAATCAGAGCTGCTCCATTTACTCCTAAGTATTTACCCTTGAGAAATGAGAGCATTTGTCTGTATAAAAGCTTGCATATAAATGCTCATAACAGCTTTACTTGTAATAACAAAAAATAGAAACAACCCAAATGTCCATCAATGAATACATATGATGTCCCAAAAAGCTGTATACACACTTTAACAGCTGATAGCTCAATTTTGAAAATGAAATGTATTTTAATAAACATTGCCTTTATAATTATTCAAACTATATGTATACATTTTGGGGGACACTCTATATATACATGTGTATATCCATAAATGGAATATTGTTCAGTAATAAAAGAGAAATAAACTATTAAACTAAATAAACATTACAACATAGACAAAACTCAAAATAAATATGCTGAGTGAAAGAAGCCATATGAAAAAGAGTATAAACAGTTTGTTTCTATTTATATAAAATTCTAGAAAATGAAAATTCATCTCCCATGACAGAAAGCAGATAACAGTTGCCTTGAGAGGGATGGAAGAACTATAAGGGACATGAGAAAATTTGGGAGGGGGTGATAAATATGTTCATTTATTGGCAATAGTTTCTTTGGTACATACATTACACTTGAAATATATGCAATTTATAGTAGGTCAATTATCCTATATAATAAAAGTTTAATATGCAAATTGTTCAACCAGGAGTTCAACCACTTGCTATGACATGCGCTGACCACCAGGGGGTGGCACGGAACATGATGGGTGTCAGCGATGCGGCACTGACTACGAGTAGCAGTAGAGGTGCTGCCAGCCCTGATGGGCCCGATGAGAGTGGGACTTCAGCGGGATGGTGGAACAGGTTAGTGGGTGGTGCCAGGCCAAAGCCAGGTGCAAACAGGGACCTATTCACCCCGCCAATCACCCCGCCTATCACCCCGCAGATGGTGACCAGTGGCAGCCTTGCGGGGGGGGGGGGGGGGACAGGGATGCCACCTGGCTCCCAAGTGCTGAGGAAGCCATGTGGGCGGCCCAGCCCTGATTGATCACCCAGCAGGTGGGATGGTAGAACAGATGAGGGGGCTACACCAGGCTACAGTGGAGTGCTAGGCGGGGATGCACAGCTGTGGGGCTGAGAGGTAGGGGGCGCGAGCTGGGGCTATGAGCCTGGGGGCACCAACTGAGGCCCAATCCCCATAGGGTACCCTGAGGAAAACCATCTGTGCACAAATTTGTGCATTGGGCCTCTAGAACTTAATAAGGTCATATTTTTAAAAATTCTATCCAAGAAACTTTTGATAACATGTTTTGTTTTGTTTTTAATATATTTTTTATTGATTTTTTTACAGAGAGGAAGGGAGAGGGATAGAGAGTTAGAAACACTGATGAGAGAGAAACATCGTTCAGCTGCCTCCTACCCACCCCACACTGGGGATGTGCCCACAACCAAGGTACATGCCCTTGACTGGAATTGAACTTAGGACCTTTCAGTCCGCAGGCCAACGCTCCATCCAACTGAACCATATCAGTCAGGGCTGATAATATGTTTTAATGTTCAATGACCTCAATAGTAAAAGAGTACTTCCTTAACGAAACTCTTGCTACACTTAAACTCAACTGTTTTATTCTCACTTGTGAAAATGAAAACAAAACAATTAATCCATAAATGTATGACAATAGTTGCTACTCAATAAATGACTATGAAATTAAATACTTCTGTATAATTTGAAAAGTGGCCTTTCTTCTCTAGTCTAAACTTTAAAGAAGTATCTATTCACCACTTACGTATTTAGAATGCTTTTCTCTGGACCCTCTAGCTTCCCTGCAGTGTGAAATTATAATACAGTAGGTCCTTGGGTTGCTATGGTGCACTGTAAGTCAGAACCCAACTACATAAGCACCTACAACACTCACATGGAGCACATACACAGCAGTAATGAAGTGAAACAGTAAAAATCATTTAAAGGAAAGATAAAATTCCTGACCTTTACTTGTGGTAAGCAAATAATGAAAAACAAAGCACATACGTACATACGTTGAAATGATGAAACTTTTTTTTATATAAATAAATAGGAGATGGCAACATAACCATGAAACGACGTAGGTCAAGTCCGACATAACCCAAGGACTGCCTGTAGTCTAAGAGCTGTGACTGCAATTGATTAATTGCAGAGTGATGACTTCTGGGATCCTCATGCTTGCAAATCATATTCATTTTTACACATCCTAAGATTATGTGTTGCTTATCAACAAAAGCACAATTGCTCAGGGATACATGGATTGGTTTCCACTATTGACCCCCAAGTCTTTTTGTCATATTTGTGGCCAAGCTGCTCCCATCTTGTATTGCCCTTCAGTACTGCTCATGATTGCCACAGTATGTTATTTTGAACTTGGCCCTTTGCCCTTCATACAGTCTATAATGGTTCATTTTTATGTTTTAAGATCATTTCATTTAAACTATAACAACCTTACAAAGTACTTGTATTAGAGTTTTCTTTGGCCAACACACGAGTTTATTTTCAATTAGTTATCTACTAGAGGCCCGGTGCATAAAAATTTGTGCACTAAGAGGGGTCCCTCAGCCCGGCCTGTGCCCTCTCGCAGTCCGGAACCTCTCGGGCACCCCAGGGGATCAGGCCTAAGCTGGCAGTCAGACATCCTTTTGGCAGCCCAGGAGCCCTCAGGGGATGTCCACTTGCCAGCAGGGAGCAGGCCTAAGCTGCAGTTGGACATCCTTAGCGCTGCTGAGGAAGCAGGAGAGGCTCCCACCACCACCGCTGTACTGGCAGCCATCAGCCTGTACATACCCATATGTACTGAGCAGTGCTCCCCCTGTGGGAGCGTACTGACCACCAGGGGCAGCTCCTGCATTGAGCATCTGCCCCCTGGTGGTCAGTGTGTGTCATAGTGATCAGTCATCCCCAGTAGTTCTGCTGTTAGGGTCAATTTGCATATTACCCTTTTATTACATAGGATGACACAGATAGAAGTTCAGAATAATTTCAGCATTGGGGTATGTATTTATAGAACAAGATTCATTGTTGATACCAAGCCCTTAATAACCATTTTCAATTGTGACTTGTCAGTGAGTTGGGCCCCTTCCTACAGGAATATGGTCTGGACACGTCCTTTGAGTTAGTGCTAAAATGTCATGTGTGACTGAATCAAAATCCTTTCTGAAGTTCAGACAAATTACATATCCTACTTCCTAAATGCCCATATAAACTGTCAATCTCTTGAAAAATGAAATTAAATCAACTTAGTACAATTTGCTTTTTGCAAAGCCAAGATAGTACTACTCAGTGCTCATGCTCTGCTATGTGGTGACTAACTGATTGTTCAATGATTTCATCTAGCTCAGAATCTTTAAAGATATCAAAATTAACCTGCCTGGCTTAGAGGAGGTATAATTTGCTCCCTTTTTATAAAGCCAAGCACTAAAACTGCTTTGACTTAATCAACAAACCTTTTTACTGTTTTTTTTTGTTTGTTTGTTTGTTTTTTTAAGATATTTTATTGATTTTTTTACAGAGAGGAAGGAAGATGGATAGAGAATTAGAAACATTGATGAGAGAAACATTGATCAGCTGCCTCCTGCACACCCCTTCCTGGGGATGTACCCGCAACCAAGGTACATACCCTTGACCGGAATAGAACCTGGGACCCTTTTGTCCACAAGCCGACGCTCTATCCACTGAGCCAAACCGGTTAGGGCTGTTGGTTTTTTTTTGTTGTTGTTGTTTTTTTATCATTGCATTCAGATACCCAATTTCCTACTTTAGACCACAGGACCTCCAAGGAGGGAACTCCATCTTGCTTATCTTCTATTCCTTATAGAACTGAATACTATACTTCATGTGTACAAACCATAAATATTTGTTGACTCGAATTTTAATTCTCAAAATTATTGCTGCATTCCACAAGTACCCCACAGTGCATTATATTGGGTTAATTTTAATTTAGTGTCTCACATTTGGGTTCAGCATTCTATTCAACAACATAGAGAACATTTAATATTATTCCTAAATTATCAGTGAAACAATGTTTTCTAAAAGTAGGGCTTGTCTTTCTAACAGACTTTCATTTGGGAATTAAATGATTTCAATGTGGGCCACCATTATTCATATGTGGTAAATACAAGGCAATATCCCAGGTCCTCTGGTACATTTCCACAGCTCACAAATAAAAACATACCCCTACTTTCATCTCACCCTGTGGGCAATAAGTTAAGGAGCAGCAGCATCCAATCTATAATCTCATTAGATGAGATGATATTTTATAAAATATTCAAGTAAGATATAAACAAACATCACTGAGGAACTTTTAAGCAATTATCTGAGGTCAGCTTAAGGAAACATTTTATGAACTACAAATTAAAAAAATAATAGCTCTTTTATTGAGAATTTATGTAACAAGCATGTTGCTAAATTCTTTATCACAATTAGCTCTTTGAATCCTCAAAACAACCCTATGATGTAAGGCAATGCAATTATTTCCATTTTACAGATAAGGAAATTGAGGTTCAAAGTGATTAAATAACAAGTAAGAAATCTGGCTAATTAGCAGAGCAGGGATTTAAATCCTTGTCTGTCTTACTGCAGAGCCTAAGCACTTCGTCAGCATACCATTCTGTTATTCTGAAGATCTATTATGTTCCAAGCAAGACCCTATGTATCGAGAGAGAAAGATGAATTAAACACAGTCCAAGCCCTCCAGAATCTTATATTTGCACAAAAGTTAATAAAGCTACTGCAATAATCATAACCTGCATGTCTTACCATACAGAGAACTGTAAACCTATTTTTGCCTACCCCATATGATGTCCTTTCTCTAAAACTCTAGGAAAGATAAATGTAGGAGCCTGAGAGAAGTCATGGGTTGTACTATGTAAAGAGTACAAAGTTACCGTTTTTGGGTTATCTAAATATCCTATATCTTAAGGTGATACTATATACTAATATACATAAACACTCATACATACATATATATATATACATATATGTATACACTTACATATATGTATACACGTACTTATATACATATATACTTAAATGTACCTACATACTTAGATATACACTTACATACGGGTATGTATATAAACTTGACAAATTTACCAAAAGTGAACATTTTTTAAAAGTACAATAGGCCCTAACCGGTTTGACTCAGTGGATAAAGCATCAGTCTGTAGACTCAAGGGTCCCAGGTTCAATTGCGGTCAAGGGCATGTACCTTGGTTGCAGGCACATCCCCAGTGGGGAATGTGCAGGAGGTAGCTGATTGATGTTTCTCTCTCATCAATGTTTCTAACTTTCTATCCCTCTCTTTTCCTTTCTGTAAAAAATCAATAAAATATATATATTTTAAAAAGTACAATAGACTTTTAAAGGTTGATATTTAAAAGTGTCTGTACTGGAGAAGCATAAAATTGATCTGCTTTCTTATGGGGAAAATCCCAATGTGTTGAATTTTGTTTACATATACAATCCTATCTAATAAAGAGGTGGTATGCAAATTGACTGTCACTCCAACACACAAAATGGCCACCCCCATGTGGTCACAAGATACATTCTCATAGATATTTAAGTTCCTTCTACATACAAAACATAGCATTAAGTAAGCAATGAATGAAACATTAAAACAGGTAGGACATGAAGAGCTAACAGTACAATAGGATCTATATACATAAAAGCCTAAACAACCTTTACGACTAGAATGACTGATCACTCAACACACACTGACCACCAAGGGGGAGACATTCAATGTAGGACCTGCTCCCTGGTGGTCAGTGCACTCCCACAGCCAACCTCCCATGGCCAGTGGCCATCAAACCTCCTGCAGTCTGTCCTTCCGGCTGGTCCCTCCCCCTAGCTAAGACGCTGGGCACCAGAGAATCTGGGTCCAGGAAGCTTGTAGGAGAGTGACCCCAATGCTGATCGAGACAGTGCAGCAGCTCAAAGGGGGCAGAAGAGGCAAGGCAGCAGCCTAATTGCAAAGATATAAAGCAAGCACCACCACCATCTTACCTCTCACCTCATGCCACATATAGCTCGCCCCACAACTTTCCGGGCTCCCAATTGCTGATTGGCTAGTGCTCCTATGGTGGTGTGCCACCACTGGCCAAAGTCAGCTACCTAACATGCTTGGGGGTGGAGCCCCGAGAAAATGTGCAGCTGAGGTAGGAGAGATGACCTGTCTGTCAGCAACTCTGCCCTGGGGAGAGTGAGGTCACCCTCCCCTATGGGCAGTGAAGTAGAGCTGCAATTCCACCTCAGAGCGTAGCTGGTGTTCAGGCTGTTTTGGGGTGCTCTGTCTGTGGTCTTTGCTTGCCGCAACCTTAGCACATCTTCACAACTATATTGGAGCCTGCTGACCAACTTCCCTCGGTCTCCCAGCCCCCATGCCCGAATTCGTGCACCAGGCCTCTAGTACACAAATAATGACTATATACGTATTATATGTGTTTTAGCTTTTAGGGAGGGAGGAGAGAATCTGAAAAAGATATTTTCTTTTAAATATTTCAGTACTCAGTGTGTGTTTCAGCAGCCATAGATAAAGAAATACACACACAAATTAAGGCTTCTCTTTAAAGGCTTGAAATTCTGAAACTGGGAGTTACCTTTTAGCTATTTGCCTAGATTAGATAAGACTAAAGGAGTACACAGCTGTTTTCTTTTATGCTCACAGAGATATAAATGCTGAATATCTCAACTCTGGCCACCTCTGCATATCACTGTCACGTACTTCACCTGCTATCTCCTGCAGTATTTTAGGCAAGAGATCAGGCATTTGATCTTTTATTTATATTTTTTATTGTTGATAGCACTACAGATATCTCCCATTTCTCACCCAACCCTTTCCTCCCAGCCCCTACGAACCTCTCCCCCCCCCTCACCCCAGGTCTTCACTACCCTATTGCCCATGTCCATGGGTTATGCATATAAGTTCTTTGCTTTATCTCTTCTCATCCTCCTAACCCCACGTCAAGGTATGTCAGTCTGTTCCATGCCTCCAAGCTTCAGGTCTTATTTTGTTGGTCAATTCATTTTGTTCATTAGATTTCACAAATAAGTGAGATATGTTTGTCTTTCTCAGATTCATTTGGTCTTTTAAAACTAAGAATATAAGAAATAGTTTTCAAGGGGGAAAAAAATCATTTCCCACTCAAGATGCAACAGCAGCAAAATTTAAGACCAAAGAAGAATGTGGTACTACTGGACTTGCTTATAGAACTACCTGCTGTGAGTATGCCTTTAAAATATAATGCACAGGTAACCACTGACCTTTTTAATACAATGGCTCAGTGGTTGAGAGAAAGAATGAGACAGCTTACTAGGCACAACTAAGAGCATTTAGAGATGTAGAACCATAGGAAAGTGTCCCTTCAACTAGAGCATTATTTAGAGATTCAGATTATCAGTTGAATAATGTGAATATTTTTATGGCATTGCACTGTTATGAAGGACATCCTTTTTACACTCCTTTCTGAGAGATAGGGTGAATATGCCAATGTGAACATCGCCAAGTTTTTAAAAATATATGTTTGGGTGACTTTATATCAAAATAGGTTTCCATATACTATCAGAAAAGCCCAGACTAGGTGTTAATATACAATGCTAATTCTGAAACTAGGAGTTACCTTTGACGAGTAGAAAGATTCCAAATTGCAAGAGAAGCCAGAATAAGGAGAGTAAGAAACGGCAAAAGAAATAACCTTGAAAAATATTCCCATATCATAAAACATTCTAGAAACATCTAGATTTTAAACAGCGACCAGCTATGAAATTCACACTGCTCTTCATTTTAACTTATTTTTTTAAAATCTTCATTGAAAGTATTACACAGGTCCTCCTTTTCCCCCATTAACCTCTTCCAGCCCACTCCCATCCTACCCGCCCCCCAGGCCCTCACTACTCCATTGTCTGTGACCAAGGGTCACGCATGTATGCATACAAGTTCATTGGTTGATCTCTTTTCCCACCCACCTGCCCCTGCCTTCCCTCTGAGGTTCAACAGTCTGTTTGTTCATGTTTCTATGACTCTGGGTCTATTTTTGATCATCAGTTTATTTGGTTCATTTTACATGAAACAATTTTGTCTTTTAAAACAGTCCCATGTTAGACCTTAGCCTTTGGAATGCTATAAATATTTAATGATTCAATTAGTCTCCAAAGTCACCCAATGCAATCATTTAGTTAAATCAAAATAGGTTTCCACATAGTGTCAGAAAAGTCTTTTGTCCCACAAAGCCAGCTGAATGAAACATTAGATTTTTCAGCACACACATAAAAACGGTCAGGTCAGATAACCTAATAAGGTAGAGTAATAGGACATAATAAATTCAACTTATACTCAGAGGAAATAGATTTAATTTCTAGCTCTTGGGCTCATTGAGCCTCTTTGCTGAACTTAATCCAGGCCTCGGTGTTCCCATTGGTAAAACAGGAATATTAACTGACTTGTCACAGCCCTTAGGACATGATAAAGTGCTATACATGTGTAAGGTCTCGGTGCTAACATCAGCTAGGTGCCCAGGGGCTCCATATCACTATATTCATATGAAGAGACAAATACAGAAGAGGGAAAGTCTTTGAAAATGTCTCTTTTTAACCTTGTCTGAAACATGCTTGTACTGCCTAGTTTCTGGACTAGCTATTTTCTGACATTTGTGTAGTCAACCACAACCATAGCAAGCAGGATGGCATTTATCTTGTATAATAATACAGAGTGCTCCATTGTAAAGTAGGATCACCGAAATGAGTAATAATCCCACCAGCGTCTAAGGTATAACCAGCAGGGTCCAGGTCAACAGGCAAGCAGCCGATAATTTGCCCAACAACACTGAATTTCATCTGCCCACAGCCTCTATCTACTGATTATACAATCAATACACCTCAGATGAGAAGAGCTAACAGCTGACCGGGGCAGATCAATGCTAGCAAATAAGCGCTTCATGACAAAAAGTTTGATAATTACCATCCTGAAGCCGTGTAAATGTTGTTTCTATTGTAACGACGTTCATGATGATACTGCTATGATTGCACTGTTATTATAGGTTTAATGTTAGGCAATCAAGCTACAGTGGTCTAGATATCAACAAACAGCATCAAAAGAAAACATCAAATTGTCCCTATTCTTTTGACACTGTAGCTGAGAAATCTTTCTACGTTAGTGGCCCTAAATGAACAATAATAAGTGACAATTTAGTGAAAAACACTATTTTCGCATCTTACAAAAGTCATGCAATATAGATTGATACAAGTATGATTATTTCTAGGACCACTTGAACCAGGGGATTAAAATAAATTTAGTCCTGTGAACACGGTTTTCTTTCTTTCCCTTTTTTACGTGCACCGTTTAAAGAGGATTTATGTAAATTTCCCCGTACTCATAATTTTTCAAGCATTAGTATAGTCATAAGTATAGAGCATCTTGGCTTGATTTAATTATGATCGTGTCTAATACAGTATACTTTATTTTCTTTTATTTTTGAGCCCTGATTGCTAGTTCATTCTCAATCATTAACATTTAGAAGAACTAGTCATTACTGGTTTTCAATAGCTGCTTGGGTTCCTATAAGTACTTAAGAGTCTTAAAACACAGAAATGGAAAACAGACATTTCAAAGGTAGAATAAATCATGACTCCTAGAGGTAGCTCTGGGTGTGTGGGCACTGGAGCATACAAATTCTTAACTTCCCCATTTGCTTTTTTAAAACCACAGGGAATTGGGTCCAAAAAAAAACCAAACAACTAGGACACCTCATTTCTGTAAGGTGCTTACTCATATAGAAAAGTGGGAACCGCTTCCAAAATGAAAGGCTTTTCAAAAGAATGGCAGTCACTTTGAGCCACAATAACCATCTCTATGAGGGTATGTCTGACTTTCGATTTGTGTGGCACACATTTGTCACATTCATAAAAGCATCCCCCGGCTACACCCGGACAGCAATGACGTTACCTGTCTAAAACTTGGTCTCCACAGTACTGAGTGGCCAAGTCTCTCCCCTGTCTGGGGTAAATCGGCCGCCTTTCCATGTAGGTAAGAGATACAGAGAGGAGGAGGGGAGCGATGCTAAAGAGTTTGTCAATACTCAGGAGAGAAAGGGCAAACCAAAACCTTTTATGGGCAGCAGTGTGAGCAAGATTTTCAGCATGCTCAGGGGTTGCTGCTAAATGTCTTTCTCAGCTGCATTGCCTCTCTTTCCATGCAGCTTCTACCTCGCAATAGAGCCCAAGAATGTGATGTAGATTAAAATGCTTTGCCTCTCAGATGGGGTTCATTTTTATTCAGGGACAATTTTGCTGACTGACAGGTAAGCGTTTGGTGCTGAAATTGGACCTGTGAGAAAGCGCTGCATTTCATTTGCTCCATTGCACCAGTGCATGAATTACTGGGCTTCCACGTTGGCATCTTTCCATTACTTTCAAATATCTGACATGAGTGAAATGACTCACCTGACGTTTTATGTAACAAATTTGTTCCAAAAGGAATAGAACATTATTATATTACTTTATATACGTGGTACCACAACCTCCCACCCAAATCTGACCAGCAATTGTAAGTCTATAAATAGTAGCTGATACCAGTTTAAGAAAACACATGGCCAATGACAGCTGAACAACATCAGGGCGAGAAATATGCCTGCTATTTTGTATCACCCACGGTCACTTCAACCTACTTCCTGACAAGTGAGCAAACTTCAGCCAAACATGTCGCTTTGTATCTTGGTTTCACTTTCCCCACTGAGTCAAGTTTGAGGCATTGTTTATTCCTGTGCACCAGTACTTCAACTTTTTCCCTTTTGGCCAGTTGCTTTAAGGTGTACTTATTTTCCGGACGCGGCAGGATTGTCCCCGAGGCTGCCCGACGCTGAGCAGATCCAACTTCTCCACCAGGACTGCTGTGGTCGCGTGATCGTGGGACGGCTAACTGGTTTTCCGTGGACACGGCCTCGCCGAAAGATGCAGCCTTTCTGCCTCACTGGCAGCTGACCCACCGGCCTGATGACAACATGCCCAGGTCCCTTCCCCATCCAGGAGGCCTCTCCCAGGTCGCCAGCAGCCTGTATATCAGCAGTGGCGTGGCCGCCAACCGGCACCCAGGTCATCAACGTCTCAGTGGAGAGAGTGAACCCCTGACATGAGGACAACCAGTGCGCACAGGCGCCTGCGGCCGGCACCCCGTCTCAAGTTCCTGTGACTTCTTTGACCCCATTGCTGAGCACCTCCACCGCGTGCAGACGGCGCCAGCTGCTCTGCTCCCGCCGCCCTCCGCCTCGCTTACTCCGTGAACTACCACACCGTGTCGCTCCTGGAAGCCCACACATGGACCAAGTCCTGCTGGCCCATCATCCGACCTAACAACGGCTTCTAGGAACAGGTCATCCTGTAGGAGTTTCAGCTATTTGGCAAGAAAACCTGGTACAAGGTCAACTCCCTGTGGGCGTGGCCCCTGGCATCTGCCAGAAAGAGGACCGTTTAATAATTCCACCGTGAGCCCTGCCTCCAGCCTCTGCACGGAGGCCGCAGGTTCAGTTCTGCCGCTGATCTCTGTTAAGAACTGAACTGAGCCCTGGCCGGTGGTTGCAGGGTTGGCCCGCGCACTGAACGGTCGCGTCAGGGGCACATGACTGGGTTGTGGGGTTCATCCCTGCCCCAGCCCTGGTTGGGGCACGCTCACATTCATTCTCTCTCTCTCTCTCTCTCTCTCTCTCTCTCTCTCTCTCTCTCTCTCTCCCCTCTTCCCTCTTCCCTCTTCCCTCTTCCCTCTTCCCTCTCCCCCTCCCTTCCACTCTCTATAAATAAATGGGGGCAGGTGGGGCTAGAAGAGGTCAGTGGGGGGGAAAGGAGGGACATATGTAATACCTTCAACAAAAAAGATTCAAACAAACAAACAAAATCAATGAAAAAAGGTATCCTGGGGTGAGAATTAACAACACAAACAAAAAAAGATCTGAACTTATTTCACTTTTGTGATACAGAAAAAATCACATGGCGCCTTTTATCAGGGCAAGAAGAAAAGAGTGCTGTAGCTTTTAATCTTGTAATCCATATCTTTAAAGATTAAACTCACTAAATGTAAATTTTAAAATATGTGTTCATTTTCCTTACAGAAATATATTCCCTAAAACAGTACAGGTAAGTAGAGTTAAGGAGCTAAGAGGCCTGTATCGAATAATCATCCATGGTTGTAATGCTACTCTTTACCGACTAGTACAGAATTATTTGACCTTCAGATCCTCCTAACTCTCACTTGCCCATGAAATGTTTGCTTTTTTTAAGCAACAAGTATTTATACAGCCATGACTCACAACCCTAAGATACCTTCTCATTCCAAAGCTAACTTTACACCCAATTGCCCAATTTGCCCTGTAGAACTAGGAAAGGTGTTTCAATTCTTTGCTAAAGGCCAGTGTTATTCTACAGAGCCTCCTTGCTCCAGGTAGAAGATTAGGGAAGAAAAAAATCCCCAGCTCTATGACTCAGCCAGGAGCTTTCCCACCTCTTCGCTTAAAAATACCTCAGTGACATGTTACAATTTGCCATCTAAAGCTGAAGATCACAGATATGCACTCAAGAGTTTATCTAGGTGACAGGATAATATCTCGTGAAGTACAGCATAATTATGTGACAGCAAAGTTTAAAATATCATGTTCACTGTTAGTATGAATACATCAAACTAATACAGTGTTATTTCCATGTGAAATTATTAGCCTCATTATTATATAAGAGTATTTTCTTTAACAGCTGGCCTCTTATAAATGTAAAGTATTTTATATTATTGTATATCCTTAACAATGTTTACTTTCCATCATTATTTATATGCTGAATTTATGTAAAGCTATAATAAAAAAGGAGGCCTTCAAGAAGGTTCATTACTTTTGTTATTACAATTCATCTGTATTAAAGAAGCATCTGGGAATTCATGGCATTTCCCTGGTACAATCAGCATCAAAGTGATTTGCCTGCTCTGGGGAATCACTTCGCCAGAATGGTTAAAGAAGATATTTCATATTTGAATATACCTTTGAAGAAATGGTATTAATAAATGGTCAAAGTAAATATTTAGAAATAAACTCCTTGAAAACAGGTCCAGAATTGAACACCAGTGTTCTTTCCACAGAAACTGAATGAATGAATGTCCTTTGCAATATTTTTGTTTTGGTTCTGATGACCATTAAAGATGTGGAAAGTGTCAATGGCTACCTTCTGAGTTGCATTTTTAAAATTGTGCACGTGAGGCTATTTCTAAACAAATCATAAGCATTCTCTAGCTTCACCAGTGCACTGAGTATTATTCTTGCCTCCTTTCTCTCACTAACCCTAACACACTGATCCTCAGACCCGAGTAATCTCACCGACCACAGTCTCCTTACCTGCTCCTGTAGCTGTTGAATACTATCAGTGTAAGTCACAAAACCACACTAACTTTGATCAGTGATCACATTCATGCTGGACCCTCATGAAATTCAACAAGCTTTCTATTTTATTTTTTTCCATGTGAAATATCCTCCACAGTAAATATCCTCCACCATTCAAACTTGCCTCTGACCTTCATTTTCAGCAGATGATTGCTTCCCAAGACACAGAGCACCACAACCCATAACTTCGATCCTCTTACCTTCAGATTCCCTGTCTTCTTTTGCTTCTGCTTTTCCCCTCTCTGTGTTCTTAATCTCATCCATCCTCATCGACTGGAGATGAACAATGTGAATGTATCGAATGCTACTGAACCATACACTTAAAAATGGCAAATTTTATGTTTTGCGTATTTTATCACCATAAAAAGTAAAATATTCTTAAAATGCAGAGTATTTGTCAATAATTCATGAAAACAGTTCATAAATGGTTGACATGTCATACAATGTTCTAATGAACATATAATGTTTATATGTTAATGTTGTCTCAGTATAAGTTCTGCAAGAGCCATGACTTATATTCTTTTTATTTATAACCAAGATTATTTCAAAGAATACCTTAGAACAATTTTACATGAACAAATTGGTCATGAAAAATAGTGCAAATAAATGAAGCACACTATATATATGTGTTTATATTCATTTGGTATTAAGCCTTAGAAACAAGAAACTCCACAAAATTGCTGCACACAGATATTAATTTTTAAAAATTATGATGCCTAGCTATTAGCTGAAAAGAACAGAGTAAATTTAAAATAGGATAATGTTTCAGTTTCATTTGCACTGATTTATGTCTGTGTGTTTATTGAATGTATATTAAAACACTATTATAACCTGACCTCGAATACTATCCCTCCTCCTCTTTTACCTCACCTCTACAAAGTCTCCATCCTTATATCTGAAAAATAAAGACCAAATTTCTCTGAAAGTCCACATCTTTCTATACTACTGTACAAATCTACCTTTTAATTCAGATCTTCTCTCTTGAATCCCCTTATATTGGCAAAAAGAACTGGGTTTAAAATATCAGCTCTAGTTCCCCCAAAACAAAAGAAAGATGGCATTAAACAGTTTCGGTTATTGATCCTGAAGTCCCTTTTAACCTTGTCACCATGCTCTGATTTCAACAACTTCCAATTATCTATCCTTCAACTCCAAACATTTTTTATTTTTTGTTTCAATGAGTGCCTGTCTAAAAATAAAATAACACTAAAATAATATAGGCTGTCTTTATAAGATAAAATACGCAGCACTCTGATATCCTGTCAATCTCTGATGATCTTCTTAAAACATGGTCCCTAAATTGTTGCCTTTATAAGCTAAGTGGAACCACATTGTACAGTAGTTCAGATTGTTTTCAAAACAGCCTGTGACCTGTTTTTGTTGATTTGCTTCTAATCTTTTAAAAAGTAGAATGACTCACACCAAACTATCTAAAAAATTAGGCGAAATAGAAGCAGATAAGAATAGTAATAGGCCATAGTAGTTTCCACCATAGATTGCTCCAGCTGTGGTCAGCATCAATAACAATAAGCATTTACTTAATTCTGACTGCACAGAAGGAACTGTCTACTCCCATGTAAATAAATAGATATAAGGAGACTCAGATAATAGTATTTTGTTAAATTCCTGGAATGCAATTGTTTGAAAGAAGATGATAAATCTATTGCTCTAACAGATTTAGCATTGCCACAGGGATTTCATCATAGTTCAGTCACAAATTAATTGCACAGTAGATTTATTCATCTATCATTTTCCCATAACAAGTCTGATCATGATTGCTTTGTATGTCTCCATTTGGCACGCTAGGGTTTTATTCATTTAACAGGATTACTTATTAATCAGGCATTTATTGAATAAGGTTTAAAGGAACTCAATGGGTCTGATGCATTAGATCTATCATTAGGATTACTTTTATTTCGGGTATTCCTTTAAATGGGCCTCATTGTTTTTTGGAGGAAATAGCACTCATAAGATTGATATTTTCTCTCAAATTCATTTATCCTGGCTTTATAAAATACCTGATATGGGGCTGATCCAATTAAAAAAGAAAAAAATTAACCATGTAGCATCTCTGAATTTGTTATTTAGAGGGGAAAAACAATTCCAAATTAATATCTGATTTAAAAAAATAATCCTACTTAATAAAATCCTCCTTGATCCAAATGGCAACTTTTAAAAAAGGTAACCAACAACTATAAAAATTCCCCACACAAATAAAATCTGCCCATTGCTATAAAATTTACATTATCAGACTGATGTGTTATTTTACCTTATACCAGGGGGGAAATGTCATTGCAACAAAGAGCATTTTATTTGAGGACTAAATGAGTAATGACTGCGCTTGGAGCTAATGCACAGAGGAAATGGAGGGAAGAGGGCTGGCAATGACGGAGGCACAAGATTCCCTTGGTAACTACACTCCTTGACAATTCTAACCCACATCGATCATGCCAGCTGCTAACTCCACAGAGAGAGAGAAATGGAAAACAGAAGAAGAGGCATGAGCGATAAGAAGAGAGGCAGGAAAACCATGGAATTTGAGAGTGGGAAGGGATTTTACAGAACTACTGATGGAATGTAATAATAGAAACAGTATGTAGATTGGGAATATAAGATTATTAAACTCATTTTTAAAATAGGAAAAAATGAAAATGACTCAAAATCATTTGAAAGAAATATATTTCATTTGATTACACATGCAAATGTTGTAAAATACCTCCCAAGAAAATTTCCATTCCTATAATAAGCTGTAAGAAGCCTATGATATTTGCACCCTGACTTTTAGACCTTTAGCAGGTAGGCAGAAATTTTGCAAGTAACTGAACTTAGAACTTTGGAAAATGAAAAACATTTATTTTGAAGCAGTGAGATGGTGTTATCACCAGTTATTAATAGTTTTCCTATTGAGTTATCTCTAGGTACAACTGTTTCATGAATAAAAATAACAGGACAGTGTGAATTTTATTCATGAGGCAGCGTTTGTCAGAACACACGCTGGGGTTCTAACTGTCTAGCATTAATCTAAATAAACAATCCAGAAACTGAAGTAAGATGGCCAGACTGCTCAGGCGAAATTCAGAGACTGCCCTAAAGACTGGCATTTCAACCACCACGATGGCATCAGCCAAGACCTGACCATTGTACCTTATAAATATATCCTGATCGCCCTTCTATGTCTGCCACTGCCCTCGCCCTCGCTCCAGTTTCCAGTTCTGGGCTTCTGCAGTGGCCTCCCCGAACCCCTCAGAGCCCACATCCCATTCCAGCCCTTGTCATTTGTACATTCTGTAAGCAGAGGGTTCTTCATTAGTACCAGGCTATGCATGTCATCCCCCCAGCTTTGCACTCTCAATGCTTTGTCACTGTTTTTAGGAGAAAGGCCAAAACCCTGCCATACCCCATGAGGCTCTGCGAAGTCTCACTCTTTCTCTTTCCTCTCCTGTTTCACTCACCTGCTCTAGCCAGGCTGGCCATTTTATAAATAATTTTTTAAAATATATTTTTATTGATTTCAGAGAAGAAGGGAGAGGGAGAGAGAGAGAAAGAAACATTAATGATGAGAAGGAATCACTGATCGGCTGCCTCCTGCATGCCCCCCACTTGGGATCAAGCCCACAACCCAGGCAAAGTGCCCTGATCCAGAATCGAACCATGACCTTCTGATTCATAGATAGACATTCAACTACTGAGCTATGCCAGGCTAGCCATGGTAGACTTTTTGTTTCTTCAATACCAAGCTCATTCCTGCCTCAGGAACTTTGCATACACTCTTCCCACTATCCAGAACACTGTGCCCCACCTTTTTTTTTTTTTTTTGGCCTCTAATTCACATGCATTTTTTAAAATTTATCTTAACTGTTCCTCAAGAATGCATACCTTGATCTCTCCAGCCCACCATGGCAAGTTAGACCTTTTTATAAGGTCTAACAGCAACATTTGTCATAGTACAAGTAAACAATTAACCTTTCCAGGTCTTGCTTGTACTCCATGAGGACAGGAACAGTATTGTGTCTCCTTCACCAGTTTCCCCCATGCTAAGTAAGCAGTCCGTAAACACTGGGATGAATAACTAGATCCATAGAGGGCAGCGATCATCAACTTTGAAAACAGCTTCTATGGCTGTGCTGTTGAAGTAACCAGTTAATGCCTGGTTTGGCTCTCAAATTTTGGATTCTGTCAAAAGTTGTACTAGCAGGACTGTGCCAGGACAACACACACAACTACAAAGAAGCCTGGCATGAGAAGGCCTCTCTTTTTATCTTCTTTCGATTCTCATCCCTTTCATGTCTGCCTCTCTCTAACAGCAATCTTTTCCTTCCAGAAAACAAGCTGAGGCCTAAATTCAGCTTCCTCCAAATGGAACCCCACTTCCATCAGTGCACCTGCTTAAAACTGTTACTCAAAACTGTGTATGTTGTATTTTTCTCCCGACTTTATGATAAAGAATTTACATGAGAAAGAAGCAAGATGTTCAAGATTCTCTTGACTGAACAATTTTTCCATTACAATTGATAGCCGCTGCTCTGTGCAGTGCTTAGGGCAGAAATATGAGTGTTCCTGCTCAGCAAACATGTTCATGTAGTGGTCACCCGCAGCTCTGTGGTCCTGTGGAGAGCATTTTCATATGCCACTGACTGATGGCCGGATTGCATATGTCATATACACTTGACAGAAGGGCTGAATTAATGTTAATTAGGACCATCTTAGAGTTCTTTGGATACCCAACACTGAGCCAGTACAACTAGAAAAGCTGCAGGAAAATTGCTCTTCCTCCATTACATCATCCCAATAATTCCATACTGACGACACTGTATAAACCCACATACAACAGGTTTGATATTTTATAAACCCACATAGGAATCTTTCGGTCAACTTGTAACACTCATAGGCAGAATTTATTCTGGAATACTGGTCCCTATATTAACAGTCCTCCTCCTTCAAGCTTCTGACTTTGGCTCTACTCTGACACTTCAATTCTGCTTTTTGCTACCACTAGATGTTTAACCCTAGAATCTTGTCTTCCTGAGAAATATTTACAAATCACGGCCCAACTTTTAAATACACACTTACAAATCCTTGTTATAAGCATAAGAGACATGTCAACTGAGATGTTTTAAGATGTATGTTTTCCGTTTACCTTAAATTTTTAATTAAAAGCACCCATGAACTGACTATTCTTACACAATTTCTCAGACTGCATCTACCCATAAATGTCAAGTGGAGTCTCAGATTGTCAGTCAAAAAGCCTAGATTTGTTTAGATTCTGCCACAACTTCCTTTTTGTAATTGGATTTATTGGGGTGACATTGGTTCACAATACCATACAGGTTTCAAGTGTACAACTCAACAATATGTTATCTACACACTGCATCATGTGCCCCTCATCCCATGCAAAGTCTCTTTCCGTCCTCACTTCCCACCCCCACTTGCCCACCTCCACCAAGCACACACACCCTTTGCCTCTGGCTATCACCACACTGCTGTCTATGTCTATGTGTTATGTAGTATGTTCTTTGGCTAATCCCGTCACCTTCTTTCATCCAGTTCCCCCATCCTCTCCCCTCTGACAGCTGTTCCAGAATTCTGTAGAAATTCTGTTCCATGTATCCATGACTTGTTTCTATTTTGTTCATCGGTTTATTTTGTTCATTAGCTTTCACATATATGTGAGATCATACAGTACTTCTCTTTCTGTAACTGGGCTTATTTCACTTAGCATAATAACCTCCAGGTCCATTCCTGCTGTCGCAAAGGTAAGATTCTGCCATAACTTCTTAACCTCCTCTCTTATGGCTGATCTTTTTTTAAAAAATGATGTTAACATCCCATTTCACTGTTGTGATGAAGAGGGCTGCTTGATCCTTCCACCTTCAACTGGAAGCTCCCACAGTGGCCTTGTGGCTCCTAGGCCTTTAAGACTGCCCCTGTGTGAGTCAAACAATAGCTCACACAGGATCCGGCAGTCAGACTGAAAAGAAATCCCAAAATCTGCCGCAAAGGATTAATTGAACTTAGCAATTTGTTCTCTTTCATAAAAAAATACTTGTAGTACCTTTTTGTAATGCAACAATAAGCCACCATGTGGATTTCTACAGAATTCTGGAACAACGCCAGAGCAACAATAGCGCTTTTTCTTTAGGAATAAGACCCATATGTCAAATTTTATCTAGAAACTCAATTTAGCTTGCTGGTTCATCATGCTAGCAGAATAAGTACAAAATTATATTATTGTTCATTATGTCTAGGGGGACCCCAGTTTATTATTATTTGTGCCAGGGTAGTACAGTAGCCCCAGCAACGGCTCTTGCTGTATGGAGATGTGCGAGTGTCATAATGGTTATGAGTGGATCATAATACTATACTTGGGTTCTGCAAATGTTTAACTGACATGAAATATTCAACAGCCAGTAGAGATAATTTGTAATCTTCAATTCCTTTTTAGCCTCATCTAATTTAACCAACTGAGTTACGGCCATAGACTCCCATGCCTGCACCCACACACAAGCACATGTTGTTATATGACAAAACAATATTGCATAGCAAACTATCTCTGTGTGCAAAGATCTGGAATAACACCACCAACTTTTAAGAATTTAGCCTTCCTGTTTGTTTTTACGCTAAATTCCAGAATGCTGAGGTTTGGAAGAAGAAGGAAAAAATGACAAAGATTATATAAGGTTGTTTGGAACAAGAAGGTAAACAAGAATGCTACTGGACCAGTGTTCGGGGTGTGCAATGTAATAATAAAGGGTGACAGGAAGAAGACGGTACGGATCAATTCCTTTTTTTGCTCTGATTTAATTTTTTTCTCTGGGAAGGGTAGAACAGGAATCAAAAAGGAAGAATCAAAGCCCATCTAAGATGAAATATAGTAAGAAAACAGCATGAAGTCATTTCAAGTGGATTCAAGCTTGCAAACTTAGACCAACTTCATTCCAGGGTACTTAAAGAGTTTGAGGATGAGCATGCAGAATCAAAATTAGAAATTTTGAGACATCCCAAAAAACAGGGCCTGAGGTTCCAGGAGAATGGACATGAGCACAGGCTTTGTTCAGAGTTTTTACAGGTAAAATTATAACCCCCAAAATGTATGACTATAACCCCTCCCCCCAAAACTACATATTAACATATGGAATGAAAGTATGCCAAACTCATCCCATCCCCGCCTCTTTTTTTTGACAGAACAATCAGACTGTTGTTGGAAGAATGCCACGGAGTATCTTTTAATTTCAAGACGGCATTTAACTAAGACCCAGAAAGATCCTTATGGACAAGATCAAGAACAACCAGCCAAGTGAGTTGATGGATGCCACATGCCGCAGTAGAAATTCCCAGAACGGAGTGTTTCGATCTCGCCTATTTGAAAATTCTACCTACAACTTGAAAAAAGACTTCAAAGACCAACTTTCTGGTTATTTTTCCAATAGCCAAAGCAGGAAGGTTAGTTAATAATCTGATAAATAGAAATTTGAATTAACTTTAATTGGCATAAAAAATGTTTAAAGCCAATATTATTCCAATTCAAATATAATTTGGCAGGTAGAAATATAAACCCTATTTACCTTAAAAAAATCAAGTACCATGTATAGATTACAGCAGACACAGGTTGGTAATAGTCCAAATTAAAAATAAGGTGATTTCCAATAGCCATCAAGTGCTTTAACATGAACCAGATATGAAATTCTAACTCAATCAACTATTTCAGGCACTGTGCTAGACTCTTTCACCCATTCCTTAAGGTAGGTATCAGTCAGCAGATAGAAGGTTCAGATGTACTGAGGTATTAGTCTGCCATATTGGACACTGTGCAAGACACATCTTTTTAAAAATATTTTATTGATTTTTTTTTTATATATAGAGAGGAAGGGAGAGGGATAGAGAGTTAGAAACATTGATGAGAGAGAAACATCGATCAGCTGCCTCCTGCATACTCCCCACTGGTGATGTGCCCGCAACCAAGGTACATGCCCTTGACTGGAACTGAACCTGGGACCCCTCAGTCTGCAGGCTGATGCTCTATCCACTGAGTCAAACGGGTCAGGGCAAGACACATCTTTTGAATGGATGACAGATTTGGTAGAAAAAAAGGGTAAAAATTCTAAAGATCATGCTAAAAAAAAATAAGTGGTTGTGCGAAATAGAAATTCTTAATCTAAAGAAATAAAGATTTAGAAAAGCCATCGCAGTTGTCATTAAATATTTGAAGGACTCTCGTGAAAATAGGGAGGTGCTTCAGAAGCAGGACAAACAATGTATTATTATAACAGAGAGGTACACACAGACTCATTATGATACACACTTTCTCACACCTGCAACAGTTTAACCTATTAACAGAAGATCCTTATAGGAGGGATTACTGCACTGAGGAGTAGATGGAATAGATGATTAATACAGCCCCTTCCAAGACTATTAGTCCATTATTAGTGAATATTGTATCCTAATTAAAACAACACTACCACTGGGTTGTGCTTCTAATCCAACAGCTCTATAATAATCCTGTCTACTGAAGGTTGACTTTTGCCTTAGAAAACATCCTCTGGGGCTACAACAGTAGATAAAAGCATGCCCCATATCCTTCCATATATTTAGTTTGGCCCTTCCCAAAGCCTAAATTTGGCAAGTGACAAGGAAGCTTGACAGTGCAAAAGAGCTCCTTAAACACTGACAATTCTGCAGTTGATTATCTCGGGGAGAAACTCATCATGTAGGTTTTCTAGTCGGAGTCCTGCGAACTGGTCTGTTAAACCGGGTTGGGGGACCTGACGGAGTCCTGCGAACTGGTCTGTTAAACCGGGTTGGGGGACCTGAATTGATAGAGAGCAGAGAGTGATGGCTAATGTAGTGCTTGAAATTCCTCCTACCCTTAACTTACTATTTTCCCATAACATGATATTATACATTAAATACAAAGGGCATTTGTCTGTCTCTTACAATTTTAAAACAGCAGCATAAAATGGGAAAGTCTAGAAAGCAATGGAAAGTACATTTAAAAAATCCTCTCCCCACATAAAGGGAACGATCACTTGCTGGTAACAAGCCAATGGACAATGACTCAGAAATACGGTACCAACCATTCTCTTAATTATTTAGAAATTTTTTCAGCAACCTTTCCTAAAGAGCTTATTACCATTGTTGTTGTTTCTGTTTTACACATGGAAGAAGGAAGGGAAGGAGAGTAAGCAGAAATAAATAACATGACTTGTGCAAAATATTCCTGAAGTTCAGCTCAAGGTCGAGAGCAAACCCCAAGACCATACCACTAACGTTTCCCTACACAAACAAAAGGATTGCCCTCACAGTACCTTCCAATTAAGTGCCTTATGAAACACAGTTCAGTACTGCTTCCTATTTGTTTCATGTGCTAGTCTTATTTCCTCAAAGAGGGAATGCACTAGCATTTGAACACAGCTCCCTCAACACCCCCCAAAAAACCCAGAAACAAAACTGAAAACATTCCAAATGCTTTTTTTCTGTCCTTCAGCAGAGCTTGAATATAAAAAAGAGAACACAGAGTTATTACCAATATCATTTCTACTGAATATTTCTGACAATTAATGCTTACAAATCACATTATCATTAATTATGAATGACTTTTTAACTTGGAAAATCCATAAAGAAAGCATTTCCTCAGTGAAAAGAGGCAAAGCAAACCACATAAGCAAAAAAGTTTTGCATCAAGGGAGTGCGGTGGAATAGTTATTTTCTGTACATTTTCTCCCTGAAGTAAAATTACATCCTTCTAACGTCTAGCTATTTTTTAAGTCTTTTCACTTTTCAATGAAGATGCTACTTACAACACAGACAGCCATAGCCCTACACTCCCCTTTCCGCTGCCCTGTGTCTTGATTTTCCTTCACAGACAAGCCTGACTTCCTCTCCTCCCATTCACTCTTCAACCTGCTGCAATCTGGCTGCCACTCCTTATTACCCCCTGGCAGCCTCTCTGGCCAAAATCAATAATGACCTCTTTGTTGTTAAATTCAATGGACACTTTTCTGTCCTCATCCTACCCAACATCTCTGCAGGATTTGACATGGTTGACCACTCACTCCCTCTTGAAAGTTTCTCCTGTCTTGGTTTCTATGACAACACCTTCTCCCAGTTTTCCTCCTCTCTGGGCATTCCTTTTCAGTCTGTTTCCCATGTTTTTATGCTACTGTCTACCCTTCAAATTAGTGATCCCCAGGAATCTATCCTAAGCTCTATTCTACTCTTCCTTTATTCCTCTTCTTAATGTAATCTTACCCACGATCAACTCACATGCATTTAAAGAGGACCCCCAAATTCATGTCTCCGGCTGACTCCTCTCTCCTGGCCTCTAGACCTTCTGAACAGGCAACAGCTGTTCTTCTAACTGCCCTATGGACTCCACACACTCAAACAAGCTAAAAGGAAACCCACCCTCCCGATCCACCTCTACACTAATTTGCTCTTATCTCTTGTAGTCTCTGCTTAAGCATTACCTGTCTACTGGTACCAAGCCAGAAACCTGGAAGTCCCATCTGACACCCTCCCCCATCCCTATCCCACACATTCAAACAGTCACCAAATCCTAGAACTACTTTCTTACAGCTCTCTAATCAATTCTCTTTTTGTTCACCCCACTACCAATACCCTTAGTGTAAGGCCTCAGTGATTTTCTATCAGAACTATGTCAACAGCCTCTGAACGGTCTCCCTTTCCAATCTATCTTCCTTGTAAATATTATAAAAACAAGAAGCTGAAAATGCAAACCATCGCCAGGGGTAATATGGTTCCTGGTTACCTCTTCAGTTTCTTCTCTCATTGCTGCCCCCTTTCTGGTCTTTTTGGTAATTGCAAGACAACTTGCAAGTCCATTTTTAAAAAATATATATTTTATTGATTTTTTAACAGAGGAAGGGAGAGGGATAGAGAGTTAGAAACATCGATGAGAGAGAAACATTGATCAGCTGCCTCCTGCACACCCCCTACTGGGGATATGCCCACAATCAAGGTACATGCCCTTGACCGGAATCAAACCTGGAACCCTTCAGTCTGCAGGCTGACACCAAACCAGCTAGAGCTGTCAAGTCCATTTATAAATGCAATTTCCTCTGCTAGAATTATTCTATCTCCGCTACTTCCACCCCAACTAAAGCTCGATTCATCTGGTTAATTCCTATTCATCTGTTCTTCATTATTTATTTAATAGACAACAATGCTGCACTTACTATGTAGCAGGCACTGTACTAAACGTTTTATAAATATTCACTCATTATTTACCCTCATTTTACAAATGAAAAAAAAAAGAAGCATAAAAAAAGGTCGAGTAACTTGTTCAAGGCCACACAGCCAACAGTGGCAAAGTCAGGATTCAAACCCAAGTGGTGATCTGGGTCCAGCTTCCATTTACTTAACTACCAGGAAGATTTCTGTGCTCCCACAATACCCAGTGCATACCTCTATCATAATGTTACTGAACTATTGACTTTTCCTACTCTCTTGTCCATCGCCTCCAGAAAAGTCAGTTACTTGAAGGCAGAAACCATATTTTATTCCTCTTCGAATGTCTAGTGGCTATCCTGATAACTGCTACTTAGTACACAAACACTAGACATTAGTTCAATGGATAAGATTGCAAAAATGATCACATTGGATAAGCAAACATTTTTTTAATTAAACATATATCCATTGCTTAAGGTTCTCCATACTTATTTTCAAGTCACTTAACATTAATGGCCAGAACCTATTTTTAAAATGTTGTGGTTTACAAAACCAGAATACCCAACCAAACTATAGAGGTAACCAATATGCTAGCAGATGAAAGCTACTTTGTAAGGGGGAGGTCTTAAATTTTAAACTCATGAAAATATCTTCATTTGGTAACTTATTTTAGTGTGAAATTATATTTAGAAACTCCATCCAAGCTATGATAATAGTTGTATCATTTATTAGCATAGGGAGGAAAAGGATACATCTGCTGAGTATCTTATCATCCAACTCGAGTAGGCCACAGAGAGGGAATACATTAATTTCAGGGTACATTTATAACTTTAAAAACTGTGTCTCGCCCCTAGAAAAAAGGATGCTATGTCCTTTTAATGGGATACAATAATATATAACAGAGGTTAAAAGTCAACTTATCACTTTTTAGGAGAACTTCTATATAATTACACCAGAATCATAGCACTTATATGAGAGAACAGAGTAGAGGTTCATGTGCTACCTGAGTATCTGACCTTCTGGGTCAGCCGAGTGCCAATAGCGGAGAATTGCATCGGTCAAGTACAGGTACTTGAATAATGTCTGCTACTTGCTGAAGATGTTACAGATTTTCAACAAAAGACTTTGATGTGCTGTAAAACTTTAAATCATAGCATGTCTGGTACTTAATTTCTGTGATGAGGGACCATTCTGACTTTGAACTCTATGGCTAAACACCATTTGACTTCAGGCATCTATATGTCAAATAGAATTTGGCATGTGGACATTGCCCAACAAGTGTTTGTCATGAAGATTTACTAAATTTTAGTTAAGTCCAAAAGAGAATTTTGTATTTCAGGCTAAATATCTGAAAACCTCTGTCCTGTCAACCAGATTAAGAACCACAAACCTATTCTCCTTAACCCAAAGTGATGACTCGTATCTGCCTGGTGTGCCTGAGACAGTCTAGTTTCAAGCTGTTGTTCTAGCACAATTATTAACAGCACCCCCTTTTCATTCGCAAAAGTGTTCCCGTTTGTATGATACATTAGATGGTCATCCTAAGCTCTGCCTGTTACAGGCACAGAAATGGATGCAAGACATGAGGCAGTCCACAATGAGTACTATCCAGAGGAATAATGAAGAATGGAAAACCGTATTTGATCATCCAGATACAAATAAGCCTGAAGATTTATGGCAGGTATGACAACCATTTCAGCTCAATATTAATACTAGTATTACCAACATTGACAATACATTAATATTCCTAATACTAGGTAAGGGAAATGTACACTTAAAAGAGAAATCTATTACTTTTTTCCCAACTCTCCTTCTTCTAAAATATTTCTCTCTTTCTTCTAAAATCTTTGTAGACTTCTCTAATGACTATCAGGGGGAAATGTCCTGCCTAAACTATATAAATGTATTCTGTCTTTAAGGCTGAATAATCACCCAATGGTTAAGAGGCAGATTTTGTGTTCAAACAGGCTGGTTTTCATATCTCAACTGCATCACCACTTTGGACAAATTACTTAGCTTCTCTGTATATCTATTTCCTCATTTGTAAAATTAGAATAATATTAGGACAGTAGTAAGAATTAAATAAGATAATGTATATAAATTGCTTAGTATGGTTTCTGAAACATAATAAGTGCTCAATAAATAAAAAATATGTTCAGACCTCATACCAGATTCTGAACACTACTATAGTACTTTTGTGTGGAAGGACCCCAATTGCATACAATTCCAGAATTTTAGAGCTATTATCGACTGCAAAGCTTACCAAGTAAAATCTTCCATTTCTAGAGAAGAATGTCAAGCCCTAGATAGAATGTCAAACTAAGTTGGCTCAGTTTTTGCGGCTTACTAATGAGAAAGCCAGAAATAAAATGAGGTTTAAAAAAAAAAAACTTTCTCTTCTGAATTTTATGAAAAATATGTAGAAGTAGTAAAGACTATAGACAAAATCACTGTGAATATATATCCACACTATAGGTTAGAAACCCATATTGCACTTTGTCCTGATAAAGTTAGTCTAGTTCTGATATAAATGCCAACATACCTTTATGGACAGTTCTTCATAGTTATACAAAGGTAGGTCATCTATAGACCTCAGTTTTCTCCTATGTGAGAATGATATGTGATTCCCAGGACTGTTATGAAGATCCAGTGAAGGAACGTGTAAAAGCCCTTAGCACAGTGTCTCACTGTGATGTCCTCAAGTTTACCGTGCTGGTAAGCACTCTATTCTGCCATGCAAATTCATCTATAGTATTCATCTATAGTGACATAAAATTTCAACAGATCGCTCAATTGCTTCCATTTAAAAAGCATTCTTCAGTTTAGAGCCCAGTCAGGATGTTTTTGAAGAAAGCATGGCCTCAATGCTAATGGACTGGCTGTGTTCCAGCAGCTTTTTATTGGGAACTCTCTCTTGCAACTGAATGTTAAATACAGACCACAGGTGCCCCTGATAAAACTACTCCAGAAGGCAAATCGGACACCTTTTTCTCTTATGCATAAAACTCCAGGGAGCTTCAAGGCCCATCAGGAATGGCCAGAGGAATACAAAGGGCAGCAAGTACAATTCCCTTCAGAACTTCCAACCCTGCCAACGTTATGCCTGAACCAACTGCTTAGAGTCACCTGGACAATGGGAATTTAAGATCTTTGCGCTCAGGTTTCTGGAGTCAATTTATAGATTCAATTAATGTGACATATCGGGCATGCCCACCGACCACATGACACTGTATGAAGCCCTGCATCCAGTTCTTTGTCAGGACAATCTAAGGAAGAGAATAAAGATTTTGCAGATGCCCACCCCCCAATTAAATAGTACTAAGTAATCATGTGATTAGATTACTGGCACGTACTCTGCCTTGAACCCTGGAACACTGCCTGGAATAAATGAAGCAGTGTTCCCAAACAAAACACTAAAGAAACTGCCTTAAAAATAATTGGCTTTCAGGTCTTGAAGTTGTTATAGATTATGTACAGGAATTTAAGTAGCTGGACATTCACTGATGGATAGTTTAAAACGTTAGCTCTAAGCCCCATTCTTCACGGTCCCTGTGAAGATATTCAGAGACTACAAAGAACATCCACAATTCCCGTTATATCTTGCAACAGTCGTTAGGTGCCTCTTCAGCGCATGAGGCAATACATATACCACTGGCTTACTCCCAAACTATAGGACAAGTGGGAAAGAGGGAACCACAGACTTTAACCCATCCAGATACTGTAAGCTTTTAGAGAACTCCTTTGGTTCAGAAGACAATGAGTAAATGCTCAACAGATATTATTTGGTTGCTGACTTCCTTCTATATTCAATGTGTAGAGATAGACAAAAAGAGAATGAGGTACCTATAAGCTCTGTGTTCATGTCTTCCCAAGAGCCTAGCTTAATGTTGACTTTCTAGTAGACATTCCATAAATGATTTGAGACATTTCCTATCTCCACTTATGGAATTTTCATATATGTAATTCTATGTAAATACACTTTTAATGTCAGTCTTAAAAAATATGAATATGCTGTTGTTCTTTGCACTGATATTGTCTGCTTAGCAAGGCATTTCGTGAATGTGATTACCCATGCACTCCCCTTACCCCCACAGCTTACCTCCCCATTCTCTGCTCACCATTTAATGTTCGTTTTCAAGACAGGCGGATCAGAGTGAATCTCTCATATTTTAAAAATCCTAGAATCTAGAATAAGCAAAAGAAGGATAAAGATGCTCTCCACATAACACCATGACTTTTAACATGATAGAGCTGAGCCTGGGACCAAAATGTAGCTGAAGTTCAAGAAGTTCAAGAAGACCCATTCTGTCCTCCTAAGATGAAAGCCCAGGATCAGGTGGGGTTGGTAGCTATCACACAGGAATAGGCCAGCTGGAGTTTGAGGCTTTTGAGATTCTTAAGTTAAGCCCATTAAACAAAAGGATAACAATCCTCTGCCAAGAAATGGGTTGAAAATACATGAGTGGTTCAAGAGGCTGTGGCAGGTGACCTGACAGGAAAAAATCGAGTCTTCCTGCTGGGAGAGAAGGATTCTCCTCTTCCCTTGGGGCGAATTATGTTTGCCACTCAATGTATATTTTCAGTGTTTGGGGGATTATATGTAACTATAATCATAGCACTCTGGCGGAGAATTCCCCTGGGGCAGGGCGAGTGCCTCAGTGTATTCTTACCAGAGAGAATCAAAAGAAGTGGACAGAGCTGGTAAAGTAAGAAAACCTTAGTCACTCACTAGCTTCAGAAGACTGCAACCATCTCGTTCTTCAAATGAACTGAAAACATTTTCCTCCAACAGAAAAAACTTAATGGATGACCTTGAAATAGACATAGGGTGTGAAAACACACAAAACAAAAAAAAAGATCATGTTTTCTTCTGACCTGGGAGGCAACTTAATGTGAAACAGGCAAGAGCCCAAGAAAGATGTATTTGTTTTCTATTACTTCGTAACTAATATAGCAGCTTAAAATAGCAGCCACTGGGTAGCTCAAAGTTCTGTGGGTCAGAGGCCCAGCACGGTGTGAATGGGTTCTCTGCATCATAGGCTGAAATCAAGGTGTTGACCATACTTTCTCAGCTGGAGACACTGAGGGGGACAACAATCTATATTCACGTCATTCTTGTTGTTGGTATAACTCAGGTCCTGCTGTTGTAGGGTGAAAGTCCCCTATTGCCTGCAGGTTGTCACTAAGGGGCCACCCCCATTCTTTGCCATATGGCTCCTTCCGTCTTCAAGTCAGCAAATCCTTCTCATGCTTTCAACCTGACTTCCTGTCTCTGACATCTAGATCCAGTGTTAAAGGGCTCATGTGATTAGGTCAGATCCACTCAGATAGTCTCCCTGCCTGAAGGTAAACTGATATGGGACCTTAATTATGTCTGCAAAATCCTTCCACACACAGCGATGCCTGGATTAGTGTTTGACTAAATATTGGGAGAAGGTGTGTGCACGCCAAGGGCCAGGAATCATGAGGGCCATTTTAGAATCATGCCTATCACAGGAAACACCTGTTATTAGGGCTTATTGTTCCATGTGAGACCATGGCTTCCTGGTTTATAAAAGTAACAAAGAATAGTGCAAACCAAAGCACCTGGAGAGAAATGGTCTTGGGCCATGGCAGAGCTTTCAAGGCTCTGGATTCAGAGAGAGCTCTAGATTAGGGACTAGAAGTGGCATTTATTTGTCTAACTATGCCATCCAATAGAGTCAGGACCATTAACTTGAAATGATTTCATTCTCTGCACCTAATCTGAACCCTGATTTCCCAACTTGACCAATCCTTGCCGAGGCACTGTCCTCCCAGACCATCAGCCTAGAACAGCTTTTATTCTTCTGCCCAAATAATTTCTAAGTGGCTGCCTCATGGCCCAAGAAGATTACTAATACTGGAGTGGAGGGTTTGTACCTGGATCATGTTCCCCTTATTTCTAGTGCATTTGCATTTTCTTGGGGAATCAGAGGCTTATTAGCTTGAGCCTCATCTGTCCAATCAGGTTCTCTTTTCCCCACCCACAAGACCCCTCCACACTAGACACATTTTGCACAACCAGGCAAGCCAACCCAGGAGATTCAGCCTTACTTACCCTCAGGGATTTACAGTCTATATTTTAAAGTGGAAAATCCTGCTAAAAAGGCAAGTTTACAGAGGGAGAAAGGCAACCAACACCAAGTCATGTGTCATTTTGTTGTCTGGACAGTCTCTCAGTGTGCACTGCACTGTATCAGCATTCCGGAAAATTAAGTGAGAAAAACATTACAACAGCCCAGGGACACTTCTACCTAAATTTTGTGATTACATTTTAAGTGCTCTCTGTCACAGATATCATAAACTGATTAAATCATTTCATGCCTGACCCCTACTGACTATGCTAAGTGAAAAGAGAGGGCTATTAATAACTACCCATTTCTGACAGCTGCCCAGGGGCATTGCTGCCGTTTGCAGCAGTGAAATGACTCCCCAGCTCACTTACTGAATGCTGAATATTGATTCATATTATGAGTGTTGTCAAACACAGAGTGCAGGGCTGCAGATCCGTAGTGGCAGGTCATCAGGAATAGCATTAGCAAATGTCAGGTCAGGAATCAAAGGCCTGCTGGACTCTTTAGGGATGAGATTTATCGATTCCATAAAACGTGAAACAGATCAAGTACTTGTGATGATGGAAATGGTCGTGGCAGAATAAGGCTGAGCTTGCTCTCAAATAAACCGCAGGACAGATGCAGCACACGAGTGACCATGAAAGAAAATGCTAAAAGTTGGAACGCTCAAGACAAGGATAGCAGCAGCTTTGGGCTAAGGAGATTTTAGGGCTAAATGTCACATTGCAGATGTGAAACTGGTCAAAGGTATACTGTGTGTCCTAGCAGTCTAAGGTATTTCTGATAGGCAAGTCCAAGAGAATATGATCAGATGCCGATGAACGCTGCAAACAAAAGATAACTCGTTCTATAAAAGGTACAATTTGTTATTTTACTGGCATTTCCTTTGGAAGATATTTAAAATACAGGGTGGAGGCAAAAGTAGATTTACTATCATGAACCTGTGATGCATGAACTTACTGTCGTGAGCACATGAAACAGAGTTTGTTCTTGTGTTATTATTTATTAATTATTGTATTATTTTCCATACCAGCAATTGTAAACCTTCTTTGTCCCACCCAGTATTTTAAGTATATCTGGCTTCTGGATTTTCATCATTAGAATTAACTTTTTAATCAAATGCTTCCGAATTGTTCCTCCTTTCTTGTATTATCCAACAAGGTGTCCATTAAAACTGTACCTTCATCTTAGTATGGTTTAAAAGAAAAGAAAAGCCCTAGATTAGAAGTCAGAATACTGGCTTCTTTTCATCCTTGTGCTGCCATTTACCTTGTGACCTTAGGCAAATAACCAAAATCAAAAACAAACAAAAACTAGATGTGTTCTACCTCTGAAAAAAGGTTTTATGTAGCAGATCAATAATAGCTCGCAAATCTCATGATGGAGAGCAGAGTACATGTATTATTACTCATCTTGATGTTCTCAATACCTAGTGAAGTAACTGGCTCAGAACAGTAATTTAACTAAATAAAAGATAGATATACTTTGATACTGTAAAGGTTTACTAAATTATATGTTGCTTTTATTATTATATATTTATTTGCCAAATATGGACTGTTGGGTCCAGCATCACTGGAAATGCTTGGGAACTCGTATTGCTAATGGAGGCTTGTAGAAGCCAGATTTTATTTTCACCTCTCCTAAGAGCAGGCCACAATGCCTTCTTTAATCTTGCCTCCCACTGCGATGGAGCCTTGAGCTCTACATAAGAGAAAGCTAGCAGCTGCTAAATTCTAATTCTGTTTATTATATTTAAGTAGGTAAATGTAAGCTGGTTGTTACCTACAGCTGGAGTTTCTGCTTTCTATAGAAAACTTGCTCTTTTGACCACTATAGTATGTCTTTAGTAATTAGCTTTTATCTACAAAATGCAATGCAGAAAATTAAGCAAAACTATCCTTTAAAAATTTATTTATAATAAACTAGTCATCATTGGATTACAACAGATTATCCTACCCTTTAAGTAATTTTTTTAAAGAAATTTATTTATAGTTAACTTTTTTTTTTTTTTATTTTCTTGCGTCTCGCTTAAATTCTAAATTTTCCTCTGGTAAGACAGGAAGAATGGTATTAGGATCTTATCGCTTGCCCATCAAAGGATCACTCTAGCCTTGTTTTAAGTGGGTTGATGAGAGAAAATGAACAGGTGCTACAGGTTACTCAGCTGTTCTAAAATTAAAGATTGATATTTTTCCTCTTGTTCTATTAGCAGACCTTTAGTGACATGTTAGCACTGGATAATGGTTGCAGCAGTTTAAGCCTCATGCTGTGATTTTTAACAGAAAGCCCAGCTACAGCAGCAAACAATGACATCTCCCTATAGCCAGTAACTTAATAAGGAAGCAGTGCAGCCTTAGGCAGTTTGACTAAACAGCAAGAGAAATCTGACTTCTAATGTACGGACTCCACTTTAAAGACAATGTTCTGGCTTAATTAACACTGTATTCATTTGTAACTCAATCAGTTTAGAATTTTTGTCCTTGAACGATTGGTTCTTCCATCTTAAAGAGAAAAAGAAGGCTCAAGCTGCTGAAAATCCCTCCTGATTTGTATAAACAGACATTTCTGAACCAGCAATAGAATAAATAACTGTTGGCATTAATTGCTAAGTTTCCAAATGTCCAGGTAATCATAAAATTATCTCTTAATGAAGAAAAGAATTTCATTGATGATTTTAAGAATATATATGAGATGTATTAAATGATATTAAATTGAAATTACTTTCTCCTACCCCTCTTTTTGAGGGGCACTAAATTAAAAATATTGTCTTTGCCAAAACGTATTTATTTCAAATTATTATTCCCAACTAGCAGCCTAGCAGATGTTATCCAGCACACTTATGGGATATCATAAACTTCATTTAGCCTATCATGGACACTTGGCTTTGTTTTGACCAATCCTCTAAACAGAAATTAAAATAAATGCTAACTCAATCAGATTATTCACCTACATTGATTTTCATTTCAAAATATATCAGTCAACAAAGTTAATTAAATAAAGACTCTAGAGTAGAACAGTATTCTGAATTCTCATAAGTGAGGTTACAATTTTAAAAGAAATAAAAGACATAATCACTGCATCAGATCAACTATGCTGTGTAAATATTTGGTAACTATTAAAATTGGCTTTCTTATAAATCCAACCACATAGTCTTTCTTGAAAATGTTTGCATTCTGCAAAATTATGCACTAAAAAAAAAATAGGGCTTATAAGAAAAATAGGGTTGGGTCAGTCCCCTTAAAACATTTTAACCAGAACATAACTGAAAATAATAATTCCATTAAAATACTAGCATAGTTCACTCTGATATTTACACTTAGTCAATTCTTTGCAGCCTTAAACCTTGATGAGGCTCATGCTTCCTCCTTCTAGACATGTAGGTCCTAGAGGGCATTTGATTCTAAAGAAACCATTTTCTGTAAAATCAAAAAGTATGAATAATCCAGAGCACAGTGTCCTTCATTTATTCATTGTTTCACCCGCAGCCTCTTCACCTGCACTTGGAGCTGCAACACGTGGCTTATCGTAGCGGGAAGAATAGAGGGTCTCAAGCCACTAAGTGAGCCACTGCTGTGCCCTAAAGGAAGGCTCTTCTGTAGATATTCGCTTTTCTCTTGAGGTCTTCAGAAAGTGCTAAGGTTTTCCCTTTCATTGGAGAGAGCTGGCCCCAATGGCTTCAAAACATTAATGTAAAAAATGGGAGAATCATGTGTAAGCCAACACAATATCCACGTTATTCCTACTTCACTCTTCCATTTACCAACTAATAAGAGGTCATTTGCATCAAAGAAACGGTATGATACATAAACCATGTTCCCTAGTATAATAAGAAAGAATGTGTGGCTTTTAAAGCTAATAAGGGGGAGGAATGAAAGATGAAGGGAAGTAAAGTCAAGCGCTTTACTGTGGTCCCCAGGGTCTCCCACCATCTGACATTAGTCTAGGTTTCTAGTGTGGTCTCTACATAGAGCTCACTGGATGAAGCTATGCTGGAATGACCTTTTATTTGGTCCTTGCTTCTTGCTTCTCTGAGATAACTGAGACATGCTGACCAGGCTATGAAGTTTTTTAAGCTTTGTTCTCTGTGAGGGTCTAAAAACAATCACACCCAGTATCAATGAACAACACTTGGAATCTATATCTGGGTTTCTAAATTACATTTTTACGAAACAGAACCTTGAAGGGTTGGTTGGTTCAATGACCAGGCCAAGGAAAGTATAAATGAGCCTGAAATATCTTGTTGTATCAAAAAGTTAAAAAGCTTACATAAAAGTGATAGGGCCTGCCCAGTGTGGCTCAGGATAGGGGTTGAGCTTCGATCTACGAGTCACGAGGTCACAGTTCGATTCCCAGTCAGGGCATTTGCCCGGGTTGTGGGCTTGATCCCCAGTGTGGGGTGTGCAGAGGCAGCCAATCAATGATTCTCCCTCATCACTGATGTTTCTATCTCTTTCTCCCTTTCCCTTCCTCTCTGAAATCAGTAAAAATATATATTTTTAAAAAATGATAGGACCATGTTCAAAGGACAAAGTGTTCAGCTTGAAGGGGCTCCTACTGACAAAAATCTCAAGACAGTTTGAGCACCAGAATAAATAATAAAAGCAGAAGATTCTAATTCATTGAATAAAACAAGAATCCATACAAATACATATAAACATATGAAAAGATGTCCAAGTTAACTCATAATAAAATAAATACAAATGAAAACTGCACTAAGATGGCATTTATCACCCATCAGATCAGCAACAATTAAAGGCTTCTGTGGTGGCATTCGCACATATTTTATAGAAGCAACTACTTCATTAAGATTTTTATTCCTTCTCCTTTCCTTCCTCCCTTCTTTCCTTCCTTTCTCCTTCTCACCATCTATCTGTCCATGTATCTGTCTATCCATCCATCTTAAATTTATGACCAAACATTGCCTCTATTCTAATTCAATACTTTTCTATTATTTATTTGTCACTTTTCTCTGTCTCTTTCTTTCATTTTCCTTGTAACCTTTCTGTATTGACCCTGCTGACTCTATTCTTTAAAACTATTACTCTTTTTGAGCAAGCTGAATTTTTCCAGGACCAACTATTTGCATGATCTTCATGTTGGGAAGGCCCAGGCCAACAGTCCAGGCTAAGTCATTAGAATTTCTAATAGAACAGAGGATTCAACAAATTCTCAGAGCCTTTCCTTCCTGAGCCAAATGAAGCTTTAGCACTCCACTTACAGCTCATGATAGTTCCTCTTCCTCAACTCCTTCACCCGTCCCTGAGGGCCTGTTTCTTACAACATGCTTCATCCTACCTGCTTCTCAAGACCATTGCGGGGGGAGGGTCAGGAAAGCCCCCCTATCAGCCTATACATCTGTTCCATTATTAAAATATGAGATTATTGGATTTGTTCCTCACAATAAAGATGGAGGTAACTGCCATACTTACTCTGCCATTTCAAAATTATATTTCTAACACACAAATATAATCTGTAACTTTGCAAAAAAAAATATTCGATGGCATGCAATTATTATAAAAGGAAAATTCTTTAATATGAACTTATAAAGTCCTCATTAATTTTTTCAGCTTCGATACTTCATTTCTGCCTACCCAACCAATGTACTTTAGTGATGCCTTTCCTAGTTCCCACAGAAAAATTAATTTGCCTCCCATTGGAAAGAATGCCTATCATATCTATTATGCATTGTCATTTATTTGCATATCAGGTTTCTCCAATATACTTAAAAAGCTCCATGAGGGCAGGCAAATTGTCATATTTGTCTCTAGTACCAAACACAGAACCTGACACACAGTAGGAACTCAATAAATGTTTGTGGCACATGTCTACTAGTAAGCATATTCCAAGTGCTAGAGTACACAAGGAAATATTCAAAGTTTTGTATTTCTGGATTCCTTCCAAACCATGGTTCCTGTTTTAGTGACTGTTTTCTTTTTATACATCAACAGATCATCCAGTTCACTTCCTTTTGAATTCATATGCCCATGTATTTGTCAACATAACCTGTATGTGGTAATATTAATAATTGTAATTTCTTAGATATCTGTACATTATAACTTTGACCAACAAAGCATCCTATTGTCCCAACATATTGACATTTCAGAAGCAAATAGCTAGTCTCTTGCTACACTGTAAGTACCATTTTTAATGACAAATTGATTAAAGTATTGATAGAAGTGACATTGGATCAGCAAGGAGCCATGTTCAGAAAATGCATGTACAAACATACATGCTATACACAGAACTTCAAGAAATAGAATCAAAAGTCTTAATTCTCAATTACTATGACATAACACTTAAGTTAGTTGAATAGTCTCCAAAAATATCCTTTCCTGTCTTTTATTTTCTAATGTTTAACTCCCATAGAAAATACCTTAAGACTCAGAGTGATAGCTTAGCATTATAACACTGTGATAAGACCAAAAAAATGCAGAAATTATGTTCTTTTAAAATGTTCTCCAAAACATTTAGTGTACTTTTCTTAAAATGAAACTGTATGTAACTAAAAATATACAAGTATAATATCATGAGATTCAAAGGTTTATCAAAATTGCTATGACATAGACAAACCTCAAATAAAATAGATGCTGATAGGTACCAAAGAGATTTGCAGTATTGCTATTTATTTTACATAAGATAGATATACATGATGTTTATAAAAATAAAGTAAGAAGTCCTATGAAAAGCAATATGTGACTGGAATCACACACTAATTTTGTGACAATAATGCTATGGCCTCTGATAAATTATAAATATAATGTCAGTTGTCTTTCTCACTAAATGAAATTTTTAAAAAATATATTTTATTGATTTTTTTACAGAGAGGAAGGGAGAGAGACAGAGAGTTAGAAACATCGATGAGAGAAATATCGATCAGCTGCCTCCTGCACACTCCCTACTGGGGATGTGCCCACAACCAAGGTACATGGTTTTGACTGGAATAGAACCTGGGACCCTTGAGTCCACAGACCAACACTCTATCCACTGAGCCAAACCAGTCAGGGCTAAATGAAATTTCTTACGTCCACATCAGCATAGCAGTTGTGGGCTATTAGCCAAGAACCTTAAAAAACTAGATTTTACAAATAAATTCCTTATAACAGGGTTGTACAGTCTCAAAATTATACCACAGTATATTAAACAGAGCAACTTTTTAAAATACTAGAGGCCCAGTGCATGAAGTTCATGCACGGGGAGGGTCCCTAGGCCTGGCAGGCAATCAGGGCCAATCTGTGGGGCAACCGGCAGGGTGATTGGTGGGCCCCCACTCCCACCAGCTTTGCCTGGCCTGGTGCTGTCTGCTAGCCAGCCCCACCCCCCAATGCCACCAGTCAGGGCCTGCTGGCTAGGGGCAGCTTCTGCATTGAGTGTTTGCCCCTCATGGTCAGTGCGCATCATAGTGTCCAGTCGCTATGATGCGCACTGACCACCAGTCATTCTGTTGTTGGTCGATTTGCATATTAGGGTTTTATATAGATAGATTGTGTGAGTAGAGTGCTATATTTCTAAGCTTTGAACTTCATGTAACCCTGTTATATTGGATCCATTATTTAAAAGAAGACATGTTAAGAATTGAACTTAATTCTTAACCTTAAAAATAGAATGAGCCTAGCCAGCATGGCTCAATGGTTGAGCGTCAACCTATGAACCAGGAGGTCATAGCTCAATTCTCAGTCAGGGCACATGCCTGGGTTGTGGGCTCGATCCCCAGTGTGGGGCCTGCAGGAGGTAGCCAATCAATGATACTCTCTCATCATTGATAATTCTATCTCTCTCTCCCTCTTCCTTCCTCTCTGAAATTAATAAAAATATATTTAGGGGGAAAATCAACAAAACAGAATGGAAGAAAAACTATTAAAATTCTTTGGAATAATCTTTAAAAGATAGGTATTATCTAGAGAGGGAAGAATCTATCTTCAGTTACCTTGTGACTAGAAAATGAGATTTTCATAAGCCATGTGTTTACAAAATCAGTACCTGTTCTTCACACTAATATATCTACTGGGCTCCCAGCAAATTCATACACACAATGGAAAATGCCCTGGTCATCATCTCCTGTTTTCTCTAAGGCCACCACATTATTAAACTATTAATAATAATTTTTAAAAAGAACCTAGACCTGGAAATATTGTGATATTGTCAGAAGTTAACAGATGTCTTCAATACTTTCTACACATTAAAATTTCAGAATGATTTTTTAAAATCAGAATTTAAATAATTCTCAAAGTACATCTGATATTGTCCCCTTTCCTTTTCTCTAATATATAAGAGAGGAGCACTAGGGAGGTATGCCACCCTTGGCCATCAAAAATATTAAAGCATTCATCAAATGAACTGTGCTTTAGTAGCAGTGATATTGCAGGTGCTCCGGCCCTTTAAGGACCTTAAAGTATTCAGTTGGAGAAAATGCACTGACTGAACACTGACAGAGAACAGTGCTGGGAGAGTCATTCACATCAAACACATCATCTGTGATTTTCTAGATAAAATGCCAACAATGTAGCTAATCTTTTTAGTTAAACAATGCTTTTAGAAGTGCTTTAAGAGCTAAAATGAATATCTAAAAATTCTTTCAAATGCTATAAGGCCATTAGTACTAAACCATTTGTCACCAATTTAATTAAATATTTTTAAGTTATCTCAAAGTCACATAGTGGTGGATTTTTTTGTTTTCAAATCATCACACTTGCTATTGATATGCTACATAACAGATAATACATTCTGAATTTTTCTTTGTTTATTAACAAGCCCTTGTAATTAACTTGCTTTTAAATCATAAGTATGATACTATTTTAATTTCCCTCACATTCTCTACCCTATCATTTGAAATCACATTAAGCTGACTCTTAGAAGGCCACCTGGTGTACTACTATGACATTGAAGTGAGCTGTTCTGGCATGCAGGAAACACTGACAATCTTCTATGCTAAAATCCATTTCTTTAACTGATGTCAGAACTGGGGGAAATTAATTTTTGCTATTCATAAATACCTGACAGGTTTAATGTAAATATTTTGAAAAAGACCTCAGCATATGCTGCACATACATTATATATGCAGCACTGCACTGGAATATTGTATTTGAAACCCATCCAATTTCTAGATCACTACTGCTGAAACTGTTGAAATTTCTCAAATTGCTCACAGATTGCAATTTTCTCCACATACATGTAAATAACAACAGAAGTCCCCATGAAACCTTTCAGTCACAAGAAAAATCAGCAATTTGACACTTAAGACAAATTTCTTTGAAAGGAATATTATGAAAATGCAGGTACCTGACAAATCACTGAGTGTCAGCCTGATTCCCCTCCTGTGGCCAGAGCCGGAGATCTTACTTGGAGGCTATGTTCATGTTTAAGGTCCGAAGGACTGCTGCAGAATGGCTGCCACCTCAGAAACAACGCTAGCCCAAAGCAGATGCCTCCAGATCTGTTCTATAGAAGGTGAACACAGACTCATTCCTTAGGAGAGCACACACAGTCCCAGAGATACACACATATTCATTTAAGTGAATATGTATAATAAGGCCTCTGTGCAGGTTCCATCCACTTTATGTATTGGGTATATTGAAAAATCAAGTGTAACTACACAGGGAAGATTTTTATTTAAATAAAGTATATGAAGGAAAACTGTTTATAATGTAATTACCCTTAACTGATCCAATTTTTAAATTGTACGTTCATTTTCAAGTTTGAATATCAATAGAATGATAATTGTAATGGAATGAAACACATTAAATGGGTTAAAATCTATGAGTTCATAATAACATACACACAAAAACCTCAAACACAACCTGGCTGGTCTCCTTTGGAGCGTGCTGGGAAACAAATTCATTATTGTGAAAACTGATAGACAAGGGAAAGAAATCATGCATTTAATCTATCTGCCTTTTCTAAAGGAACTGTACCTAGGTTATTGATAAGAGAACATTTCTCTTTGTAGAAGTATTCCAGCTAATAAATGAAGAAAGATAAAGGCATTAGAATATCGCCACTTTGCAAATCCCTAATGAAATAATGGCCACTAACTTCACAAATCAGAGGCAATCAGATAGTTGGTTGAAATGGAAATGCAGAGTATGACCAATGAAGTATTCCTGCCCCAAAAATGATACCAGTTTATAGGAGAAAGATGTATTAGATACTACCACAAAGATGCCATACGCAAACCCTGAATGTGAGAAGTAATAGAAAAAATGACCCAGTTTCTTCAACAAATAAGAAGCAAAGCAGCCCTAGCCAGTTTGGCTCAGTGGATAGCGTGTCAGCCTGCACTGTAGGGTCCCGGGTTCAATTCCAGTCAAGAGCACTTACCTTGGTTGGGTGACAATAATGTCATGCAGGTTCATCAACTGTAACAAATGTACCACTCTGGTGCAGGATGTTGCTAGTAGAGGAGGCTGTGTATAGGTGGAAGCAGGAGGTATATGAGAAATCTCTGTATATTCTGCTCAATTTTGCTGTGAATCTAAAACAACTCATAAAAACTATTCTACAATATTTAAAAGAGGAAAAAAAGAACTATAAAACACTCATGAACATGCTGCACAAATTCAGAATACTGCTACTTCTTAAAGCTCTATTGTTGTCCCCAAGTGTGAATAATATTAAAATATTTCAGAACATTATAAAAATTTGGGGAGATTGCCTAGGGATATGGAGGTTGGAAAAAAATGGAAAGTGACTGTTAATGGATATAAGGTTTCTTTTGAAATAATAAAAATGTAATTGGTGTGGTGATGGTTATAAAACCTTGTGTATATATAAAAACCATTGGGTTATACATTTAAAAGGGTGAATTGTATGGTATGTGAATTATATCTTAATAAAGCTCTTATATGTATATGTAGAAAATTACCTGTAAATGTCCGGAGCATCTGGATTTCATAAGATATTTACATTCAATTTATTGAGACAAAATTACAGTCTGCGTTGTATTGCTAAGACAACAGGTTTGGAATCTCATACACCCAGGTTTGAACCCTAGTTTTGCAATTTATTTAGCTGTTGACCTCAGACAAATGAATTATCCTCTGTCAGCCTCATTTTCTCATCTACAAAATGAATATAATAATTTCTATCTAATAAGATTATGACAAGGATTGCATCACGTGGGATGGTGAATCTAATGCTCAAAAATGGAAATAATTAGAATTTTTTTCCTGTGAAAAATGTGTAGTGTAGTGAAATTTTCAGAAGGAGAGAATATCTAATTAACATTTTTAGGATAATTTTTAATGGTTCTAGTTGGATTTTAGTCATCAACAAGCCAGTCATAAAAAGACTTAATAACAATAATAATAATAATAATAATAATCTATTTTAATAATGTTTGTATCATCTAACCTGAGATGTTTTATAAATGCCTAAAAAAATATTTCCAACACTACCACTACTATAACTAACTACTAATATATGCTGAATATCTTAATCTTGCTTATTCACATATAAAATAAATGACTTAAATGAATATTTAATGAAAATAATACAAAGGTATGCTTAACAAGCTAAGTTGGCAATTTCATTTGCCAACTCATGCAGAGGTTCTTAAACTGCTTAAAGTATAAAAGAAAAGATTTTAGGAGGCATAATGTCTGTTGTTTAGAGGAAAAGCAAAGGGAGAAAATCACTCATTCATTCAACCATTCCATAAACATTTGCTGAATTCCAAGCATCGCGCCAGGCCTAATGGATTAATGATGAATTTTGCTGACCAGGAGTTCCCAGTCTAATATCATACACAAATAAGTAAGAAAATAATTCCAACAGTGAGATAAATGCTAATAGGGAAATGAGCATAAAGTAAGGTATGGTAACTGCAAAAATAAGGAATCTTCCACTACCATGGAAGCCAATGATAAGGTAAAGGATAGAATTCTCAAGCTCTGATGATTAGTTCATTTATTCACCAAATATGTGCAGGTGCTGAGGAAACAAGTAAACAAGGCCAACTGAATGTTCTCAAGGAGTTTCCAGTCTATCAGGGAAATTTAAATATGTAAATAATTATATTAATGTCTTAAAAGTGTTAGAGTAAGAGCACATGATAGATGTTAAGGGAGCATACCAAAGACTCTCAAGGCCGTAAGTTTGCACTGACGTTTTTAATTATTGTAGATTTTTGTGAGATAAACTCTTTGAGTTACTGGAACCATCCTAATTCACCTAGTTCACTTACAAATTTTTTTAGTATCTCCTTTGGTTTACAAAGGCATTGTCCATTTAAGTAAATTATCAGTTTAAAGTTTTAAATATTAAGTTGATTACTGATTACCTGTTATTCTAGATGAATCCTAGTTTATTCCTTACAACATAAATTAGTATCAACTCAAATAGTATAAAGCAAGGAAAACATAATCCTAAAACAATATTTGAGTATCAATATCATTATACTCCATTGGCATGCATGACTAACAAATGACTCTATTAAGAGCTCAAGAAATGGATACCATGGACTTGTGTTTTCCTATACGTATGGAACACTCACCGATTCTTCTGGCCAATACACCTCTCCCACCCAGTTCCAGTGACATTTTATGTGGTTTGCACTGACAATATAAGAAGATCTGTGTGAGGTTAGCAGTTTCCTTCTCTCATTTGTACCGGAAATACTATGTACTGGCTACCTTTGGGAAACTGGGGAGTCCAAACAGCTTCTCATACTTTATCTCCCTGGAAGTTAAAACAAGAGACTATATATTGCTTTAAAATAATTTCCTTCAACTTTACTCCTTACTGATACAATGCACTCACAGGATAAAAATGCTCTCTAACACTCACTCTACCTTTTCATTCTATTTATTTTCTCTATTGTGTTCTTGTCCTCTTTTCAGATTTTACAGCTTGAGATGTTATAGATTTCAGATTGCCTCTAAGAGCTAACAACAACCAAAAAAATATTTAAAAAAACAACAACAGTAAAATAAAAGCAGATACTAAAGGATGCCCAGTATACATTGCTTGATGATAAAGAAGATGAGGGGAAAAGGAGAAAGACAACTACAGGAAGAAAGAGAAGGAAAAGAAAAGAAAGAGGAGGAAGATGAAAAAAATAAGTAGACCATGAGCAAAAGGAAGGCAATAATAATAATACCACCTTTGGATAGAAATATTCCCATCCTTAATTAAATAAGATATTGAAACCTGCAATTTGGCCCTGGAAGGGGAAACTCATGGATGTGCGATTTAGAGAAAAGTTACTGTCCATGGGGCCAAACAGCATTACTATCTGGATTTTACCATCAAGATGGTAGTTTTTTATTTTTTTGTGTTTTTTTTCATGATGATAGTTTTAAAACATGAACTCAAAATTCTTTGATACTCTTCTTCAAGAGGTGAATTCTACCCTTCCCTTGAATCTGGGCAGATTTATAACTGCTCACAACAGAGTAAACAATGCTATGTAACTGCTGAGGTTAGGTGAGAAAAAGTCATGCATCAAATAGACACAGATTCAGAGGGAACAGGGGTGGGAGAGTGGATAAAAGAAGGTGAAGAGATTAGCCAAAGAACATATATGCATAGCCCATGGACACAGACAATAGTGTGGTGAAGGTCAGGGGAGGAGGCAAGGGGTGTGTGGAGGTGGGCAAAGGAGAAGAAATGGGGGACATTTATAATAGCGTCAACAATAAAAAAAAATGAAAGGGTGTGATGTAAAAGAGTCATGCAACCTGTGCCTAATCCTTGCTCTTGGAATGCTTGCATTCTGGAGGCCCACTAGCATGACACTCCCTCTCAAGACCCATTGCAAGGCTGCCAAGAAGCATAAGCCACAAAGAGAGGTCATACAGAGGTATTCCAATCAACTCCAATTAAGCCAGCCTTTAAGTCACCTCAGCTCAGCCACCAGACATATGAGAAAAACAAACAACAAACCCACTCCCCACCAATCTTAGAAGTGGATCTTCCATCCCTCAGCCATTCAAGTCTTACCAGCAGAGACACCGGACATCATGGAGCAGAGAGTAGCCTACCCTCCTGTGCCCTTGCCAATTTCCTGACCTAACAAGCCGATGAGTATAATAATGGTTGTGGTGAGATTGGTATGATTTTCTTAATATAATGAAAGTAAGTAGAACAAATGTGGCTGCTGGAAGTATGATGCTGTTGTAACAAAATCTAAAACACACGGTGTTGGTTCTGGAACAGGACTCTAGAGATTAACAGTGAGAACTTAAGTGAAGAATGTAGCAAAGATGTTCCTAGAACCTTGAGGAGAGTAGATCTTTTTTGTACAGTGGCTTAAATATGACAATAATGTGGCCTGTGATAGCATAAAAAGTAGGAACTGTACTAAGGAACTTGGTGATCCAGCTGGGGAGAGCTCTAGAAAGAATACTGGAAGTGTCACCTGTCTTCTTGCTGCCAAAGATAAATTGTGGAAGGAGAGAAATGAACTGAAAAATAAACTGTTCAGTTTTAAGGCAAAATTTAGAGGAACTATAAAGAAGCCAGGACTTTGCTGGGTTGAAAAACTCAATCTGTTTCTCATTCCCAGTCACTCTATCTAAACAGCAACTTCCCAAATTAAGAAATGCTTTCAAGGCAAAGATCAAATCTAAGGTGCTGTTAAAAAAAAAAATCTCAGAGAAAAAATGACTGTAAAACCCTTTGTTAAGACATTTGTTAAGGGGATGCATCATAAACCTTTTCAGACAGACAAAAGGACTTCTAAATATCTTAAGGTCAAGACTTACTCCAGTTGATAAACAGTAAGGCTTCTAAGGATTTTAATAAGGGTGCTGTCTTGCAGCAGCCTCATCAAGAGCCCAAGAGAGAGGACTTATGTATAGTTTTGTTTCATGTAATAGGTTATATTCATATACAGCAAGCTGACACAGTTTTGTTTTTGTTTTTTCATAAATTTTATTGAGTTTTTACAGAGAGGAAGGGAGAGGGATAGAGAGCCAGAAACATCGATGAGAGAGAAACATCGATCAGCTGCCTCCTGCACACCTCCCCCTGGGGATGTGCCCGCAACCAAGGTACATGCCCTTGACCGGAATTGAACCCAGGACCCTTCAGTCCGCAGGCCGATGCTCCATCCACTGAGCCAAACCGGTCAGGGCCTGACACAGTTTTTAAGGAGTTGTATTAGTTTAGACTAAAAGGGACAGATAGAGTACAAAATAAAAAGAAGTCTTTGGGCCCCTAACTGTTTACAAGAAAGAAGGATGATAAGCACCCTCAGTTGCAAACACAGGACATTTCTTACAGGAGAGAAAAAAATAACTTAGAAAGTGGAACCAAGGGCACAGGCAGAACCAACAGTTATAACGAACTTGGAATGGGCAACATGTGCTGGGACAGATGGCTCTGGACTGGTGATTGTCAGGGGTGTCCTATTTCCCCCACCCCCCTTTGGAATAGAAATATCCTTACCAGCTACCCAATGCCTAACCCACCAATGTATGTGAGTTTGTGTTTAGGAGAGGTGGGCAGATGACTTTTCTCTTTAGTTCACAGGTCTTCAGATAGAGAGAAAACATACTGAAGAAACTGCATGTCAAAGGCTTCATTTGCACCTGTACTTGATTTGGATGACAAGTTCTTAGAGAACTTCAAGTTATTGTCCTGATGGGATGACATGAGAGTATAGGGGAGCATCTTGAGTCTGTTTTGGTTTGAGGGGGACTGTAAGTAATTTCTCCTGAGGACAGGACCTCTCCAGTGTCTCTCTTCAATGATGAGCTTCTACAGATTGGAGATCTCTTCCTGGACACGGAGAAGGGCCATGAATTTTAATAAATCCTAAAGCCCCATAGGTCCTCCTAATTTACCAACAAACTCACTAAGAATCAAAGGCCTAGAGCTGATGAGAAAAATCATACCCCAGGATTTCTTGGCTTTGGCTTTTCTCCCTTCCATTTTTCTCCTGGGCACCTTCTTCTTTCCTCAAAAAGAGCAGCCCCACGTTATTTCAGCCACTCATTTTCATTATGAGAGATGCTCTTTAACTACTCATCTGTTTAGGAGGCTACATAAACAATGGTTGAAAGCATGAGCTCTGGAGACAGATCACTAAAGTCAAATCAAGTGGCTTTGTAAGCCTAGGCAAGTTGCCTAACCTCTCTATCCTTCAGTATCATCATCTATAAAACTGGGATAATAATAGTACCTTCCATGTAAGGTTGTTGCACAAAAGAAAGAGATAAAGTGCTTTTAATACCATGGGGTGAGTGTTCCATAAATGTAGATCCATAAAGTTTACTACAAAGCAAAAATCCCTACATTATCGCACTTTTAATATGGTCCACAAACAACACTGTGGAGATAGGCAGCTCTGACATTATTATCCCCATGCTGAAGAAACAAGTTAAGAAATATTAGGTAAATAATCCAGGGTCATATAGCTAATAACTAATAGAATCAGTCTGTGAACCCATATTTTATGACTCTATGTCCAGTGCTCTTTCCACGGTTGCATTTTAAGTAAGAGGAGCTGGTACCATAACCATTACTTAATAAGTAAAGAAATTGCTTCCCCCAGAATCTAAGTAACTCATCCATGATAATATAAACAGTTAATGGTAGAGTGTTGATGAATGCAGGTATTATATAGTGATTAAAAATGCTTTGGTGTCCTCATGTACAAAATGAAGACAATATAACTACCTCACTGGGTTGTTGGAACCAAGTGAGATAATGTATGCCGAGTTCTAATCATAGTGCCTGGCACATAATAAACATGTTTAGTAAATATACATCTCCTGTGCCTTACATCAAAGACTTTTTAACCAAACCACACTGACTCAACTCTTTTACTTCTTAAGACTTTGTAGTAAAAGAAAGTCTCTCAGGGCTTTGGCTAATTATCTTTAACAAATTATTCTTGACATTTTGCTATGAATGTATTAAGATAAAAAGTACTTAATAAAAATAATATAAAGTATTTTCACTTTTCAGAAGAGGAGAAAATCATGATGAAAACTGCACAGGTTCAAAATTACAAACTGAAAACCAGCTGTTTTGCAAAAAAACCATTTATGTAATATACATAATGCCTTCTATGAACACACATCTTGACTTCAAAATATGTTCCAAAGGGAGATGTTATGTCCAGCTTATTTAAAAACACATGTGCAGGGGGAGAAAGTTCAATTTCCATCAGTAGAAGGAAGCAATCTATTTCACCATAGGTCTGGAAGGGCTTTAACAAGTCTGAGATACACAACAGCAGCAATTTCACCTTTCCCAGCACCCTATTATACTGAAGCATCTCATGGTGTTTTGTGATGGTATTAAAAGTTTATCCATCCCAGAGGTTTCATAGTTAAAATCTGTTCCCTATCACTTTCATCATATTTGGCCCTAAGACAGCTCAGAAAAGTGGTGGCACCTGTTTTACTTTTTAGGCACCATCCTATATAATAAAAGGGTAATATGCAAAATGACCCTAACAGCAGAACAACTGAGAATGACTGGTCACTATGACACACACTGACCACCAGAAGGCAGATGCTCAATGTAGGAGTTGTCCCTGGTGGTCAGTGCATTCCCACAGTGGGAGCTCTGCTCAGCCACAAGTCAGGCTGATGGCTGCCAGTACCGCGGTGGTGGTGGTGGGAGCCTCTCCCACCTCCTCAGCAGCGGCTAAGGATGTCCAACTGCAGCTTAGGCCTGCTCCCCCCTGGCAAGTGGACATCCCCCGAGGGCTCCTGGGCTGCCAGAGGGATGTCTGACTTCCAGCTTAGGCCCGATCCCCTGGCGAGCAGGCCTAAGCCAGCAGGTGAACATTCCCCAAGGGTCACAGACTGGGAGAGGGCACAGGCCAGGCTGAGGAATTCGACCCCCTGCCCCCACTGCACAAATTTTTGTTCACCAGGCCTCTAGTTATAAAATAAGAATAGATAACAAGGAAAAAAGTATTACATGGCAGGTGTGCCCTGGACTATCTTACCCTCCAAATCTGGAACCTATCTCCCTACTTTCAGTATTCAACCTGCAACTCTTTAGCACCACCACTTCAAGACGATGTGTTCTAAGACAGTCTTTCCACTCACACCTGTCATGAATGTGCACTCTCTCACTTGACTTCATCCGAGCACATCTACCCAGCTAAGCTCCATCTACCAGAAATATACAGCATAACAGATGGTTAAGGACACTTGTACACTGGAGAATAGCCTTGGAGCATTGACCTCAAAGTCCTACAGGTTCAAGTGAGAGAGAAGCAGCTTCCCCACACATTTTTGTCATTAAAAACTCTTTGCAAAGGGAAATAGTTTAAGGTAAGGGGTGTGAGGTGCCGTGAGAGTAAATAATTTGAGTTGACTAACTTTTCAAAGTCTATTTCTATTTGTAGGAATATATAGTACACTCATGTTCTCCATTGTCATGCAGGATTATTCCTCCTACCTTCACAGCAGCTGTTAGGTGACCTTTAGCAAACATTATGTGTTTTATTTTCAGAAATAGCACTGAAGATATCACATTAATATACAGCAGATCTTGAAGATGTGCAGAAACCAATAAAGTCAGTAACATGAAAAGAAGAGTGCAAATAGTTATGCCACATGACAGGTGTGACTACACATAATGACTCTTGATGCCCTCCATGACTACAGTGACCAAAGAGACAAGACTTGTATTTTGGTCTGAAAACAACGGAGCACTACATTTTCTAAATATGAATTTTAAGAAGTTTTACCATATTCCAAACTCCCACATTGTCTCCTCTGAAATCAAAAAGTGAAGAAAGATGTGCAGCTTCACCATTTTTCCAACCCTAGCTCCACCCTGCTAAGCCCTTCCAAACACTAGCTAGCACAGGAACCGAGATGGGTAGGTAATTTGTTAAGTGAAAAGGAAAACTAAATTGTTTTCTAAAAAAAGCAAAAGAAAAAAATTCAAGTGTATGGAGAGGGCGTATTGAAAAATCACAGTGTAAAACATCATTCACTTAGGAAACAAATTAATTAAACCGTTAAATGTCAAACAAGACCTCTTATTACTCATGTCAGTGAAATTTCAACTCAGTAATAGGTGTGATAGAGTTGTCACCTAATTGTTGATGATCTTTCTAGCTAAACTGTTCTCACACAGTAGCATTGAGACCTTGAGATGAAATATTTCTGGCTGTCAAAATCTTTCTTTTGGGGTTACCCATTTGGCCTGGAACTTAGGCTACTGTTGTTTATACTTTGTTCTCCAGTACACCTTCCAAAACTGCCTGAGCAACTGGTGATTGCAAAAAGGCTGGGCCATGCTCACTAGAGGCTGCAACCACTCCCTGTTGAGACCATGTAGAGAGGGATTATAGATCCTGTGCAAAAAGAAAACCATCTTTTATTTTCCCCTCTAGAATAAAATCCCATACTTCTAAAAGTACACCACTGAAAAATTAAAATAGTCTGTTAAAAGATTTAGCAGTGGGAAATTACTGCTGTAATTTACCTAACTTTATATTTCATTAACGCTTAAGTTACACAGGAAATATATTCATTGAAATAGAAGATTTCCCTCCAGACACAGATTGGTTCCAGACACTGTGCATCTTCTCTAATGCATTTTTGCATTGTTTTTAAAAAGCTTTTTTTAATTACTCTTGGTCATTTTAGCAACTGTTTTTAATTATTCAAAAAATGTGGTTATAGTTTTTTAAGGAATTCTAGTAATCAAAAATTGGATTAACGAACACATGTACATTTATGATATAATAATTTAACTCTCATAATGATGATTCAAGGCCCTTCAAGATCCCCAAAGCTTTCTTAATTATAAAGATTAAGCTATATTTAAAATAATTTTATTGCTATTAAGTATGTTTATTTTTAAAAATAGTACACAATAATACTATGCTTGAAAGGCAACATAGTTAAAGTAAGCATATAGAATTATTGGGTAATGAGTTAATAGCATATTTCTTTAGCCATACCCAATACAGCTATTTCAATATTTAGAAAAGCACTTATCAAATTAAATTTTTTAAGCTTTGAAAAAAAAGCAAGGCTTCTCTTCTCTTGGTCATGTGGACTAGACACTAAACCTAAATCTCTCTCTACCTTGTCCTCTTCCCTTGAACCACACTATCTGGTTAAGTCTCAAGCTTATACCAAAAGAAACCAACGAACACTAAACTAGAAATGCATGCTAAAAATAATTCAGTAGCATGGCTCCCCTCTGACCCAGTGCTGTGGCATTTACTTCATTAAGTGTTTTTGAAAAACTCCCAGTGGGAAAGGTACTTAATTTATTTACTGCATGAGTCTAACGAGAACTGAGAAAGAAATTTTAAGTGAACCGACATGGTTTGGAGTAGAATTATTGGAACATTTGCTGCACTATATGAGGTTTTCTTTTTCATCCATCAGCCACCCAGTGCATTTCACTGTAAGCAATGAGACATTGTTGGTTTGGCTTTGACCACATGTTTCCTGATAGAACACTGAAAATAATGAGAAGTTCTCAAGAAAAAAACATAGCCACAAAGAAAAGAAAATTGTTTATCTGTGACTCTTGTTCTTTAGACTGTTGTTCTAATAAATAGAGGCCAATGCTGTGTGTTCTCCAATTTCATTCATCACAGCAATGTCCTACTGCTCTTAGACGACACATAGATATAGCACCCTAAACCCGTGTAACACCAGATAAAATGTGAAGATGGACAAAGAACTAACGGCCCCTAACATGTCTTCTCACCTAAGTGTCGCCCTGTTCTTCCCAGCTATCTACTACACATTTCAACATGCCATGCTGTTACTTTAAATTCAGAATTCCTAATGCCAGAATGACCATTCTTCCTCCCAAAAGAGTTCCCCCTCCCAAATTCCCTGACTCATTCAATAGTTCTTCCAATTTTTACATCATCTCTTTGACTCTTATAACAGTGTAGATCCTTCCATTTCATATTTTCCCTTACAAGTAAGACCTCTGTGATTGACAGATGAATTAACTGACTTTGGCTGTCTCTAGTGGGCCACACAGAAGAGCTGCCTGCAGGCATTCCTCCCTCTGCACAATGTGGAAATTATGTCCAAGATGCAGCATCAACCATAAAAATAAACACATATAGCCAATTACCAAAGTTCTCATCAGAATATTTCTTAATTCTAGGAAAATGCATGATTTTTTGTGAACACCAAATGAAATGAAACAGGTTTTCTCTGACCTGGCTCCACATACACAGATGGAAATAACATACCACTGCAGGTGCCTCAGGAGATCCTGAGAATACTGATCCTCATTTTACGTGCTTGAGAAAGAAAGTTTGTTTACATTAAACTTATTTTAAGGGGAGGACAAAAATATAAATGAAATAAAAAGTCATATGAAGCAGGTATAAGAAAACCATGTTAAGTTGACTATCCATCATGCCTTTCAAAATTTTATACAGATATGGAGTTAGGTATGCATATGTTTTCTGTTGTCTTTAACAAGTTGGCCTTCCAATATAGGAAAAGCACCAGCTTTATTTTATGGTAGCTCATACACATCCCTATCCCAGGAATTGAGACCGTGCAAAAAAGGTAGCAGACTCTTGAAAGGCTAGCAATAATGAAAGGGTAGAGAAAATGTTCTTTAAATTTAGATACATGAAGGTCAGAAGAAGCAGTACACTGTCAAAATGAGATAAAGAAAGTACAATTTTGTTCTTTGTTTAAAATGCATCCAGAAAAGCTAGACAATAATAATACTGATGATCTTTCTAGCTAAATGCTTACAACACACCATGCTAAATCCCTTATGTGTGCTTCCTTATTTCATTCCAACAGCAAACCTATGATTTATTAGCCTCAGTTCATAAAGAAAATGAGACAGAGAAAAGTGAAGTTATTTGCCCAAAGTCAAAGGGTTGGTTAAGGGAAGGCACTAACAACTTTATGCCCTATTTTTAACCACTACACGGTTGCCTCCCAAAGACAAAAGAAGGAATTTTGATGGATGTACAAAATTACATAGAAATGGTTGAGCATCAGGTTGTTTTGTTGTGCAAGGCAGTAGCAGCTTGGAGTCTGAGCTCCTTGGGAAGTGGTAGCAGTAGTAAGCACAAGTGCCAGTGCTGACATAATTAAAGAAGGCAGATGGAAAAGCACTGGGTGCCCCTTCCTCCCCACGACACGTAAAACGCTCAGAATGTTGTCATGCATACCTCACTGTCCTGAAGTCTGAAGTTACAAGAGGCAAGTGCAAACTGTGTAGTGATGTTAGAAGATAAGCATGATGAAAACAAGAAAAAGAAGAGCAAGGCAAAGGATCAGGGGAAGTGAGGGGATTGGAGGGAGTGGTTTGCAGTCAAGGAGGTCTCACTGAGGAGTCCAGTTGGTGCAAGGACTTGAAGCGAGAGAGCCAGCCAAGTGCTTCGGGGAGAAGGAGCAGTCCAGAGGAGGGGCTGCTGGAGCAAAGCCCCGGGTGGTTTTAGGAGGCAGATCAACTAAAATATCTTTTCCCTTCCAGGAAACTTACAGAGGTACAATATAGTGATTAAGCATGTATGCCCTGGCCCTGGCAGGTATACTAAGTGGTTAGAGCGTCAACCCACAGAACACAGGGTAGAAGGTTCGATTCCAATCAAGGGCACATACCTGGGTTGCAGGTTCAAATCCCAGCCCAGTCGGTCGGGGTGCTTACAGGAGGAAACCAATCAATATGTCTCTTTCACACCAATGTTTCTCTCTCTCTCCCTTTCCTCTTCCCTCCCTTCCACTCTCTCTAAAAATCAGGCGGGGGGAAATGTGCTTGGGTGGGGATTAACAAACAAACAAAAGAATGTAGGCCACGGAATTGGTAGATGCTAAAATATGCAAAATATGATATTTGCAAAAATTAAAAATAGAACTATCACATGATCCAGAAATACCATTTCTGAGTATTTATCCAAAGAAAATGAAAACACTACTAGTAATTCAAAAGTAATATGGCCCTAGCTGGTTTGGCTCTGTGGATAGAGCATCAGCCTGTGGACTGAAGGGTTCCAGGTTCGATTCTGGTCAGGGGCACGTACTGGTTGTGGCTTGATCCCTGGCCCTAGTCAGGGCGCGTGTGTGAGGCAACCAACCTCTGTGTCTCACATCGATGTTT
>PVJC01005416.1:0-59127 GCA_004026665.1 Murina feae | reverse complement strand
AAAAAAAAAAAAAAAAAAAAAAAAAAAGTCACCCTTCACCTGGAATTTCATAGAAGAGATCCCGAGTAATAAAACCGGTGACCAATGCACAGGATTTTGATAACATATGAGTGGATTGTCTGTTTCTTATGACAATTTTTGAAATGGCAGAGGATCTAATATTACAATTAAACCTAAGGTGGAGTTCTTAAACTGACACCAAACAGTTCATAAAGAATTCATAAATAAAAGTTTGGTAAACTGGACTTCATCAAAATTTAAAACTTTTGCTTTGTGAAAGACTCTGATAATAGGATGAAAAGACAAGCTATAATCTGGAAGAAAATATTTACAAATAATATGTCCAACAAAGAACTAGTATCTACAACAAATAAAGAATCAAGGCTCAACTGTTAAAATCACCCATTAGAAAACAGTAAAGACTTCTGCTCAAGATGGCAAAGTAGGTAGATGCTGTTCTTGCCTTCTCTAAGGTTTACATCAAAATTATGAAACTATTGAACAACCATCACTGAGCACTGCCTGAAATCTAGCTGAACAGAACTCTCATAACTAAGGATATAAAGAAGAAGCCATGCCAAGACTAGTAAAAGAGGGAGAGACACAAAATAGGCTGGTCGCACACCTACTTGTGGTGGTTAAAAATCAGGAGAAATATCTTGGCTGCAGGGATTTCCCCTGAAGAATGGGGGGTCCCAGCCCCACACTGGGCTCCCAGTCCAGGATTTCAATGTCTGGAAGAGAAGTCCCATAAGTTCTGACTGTGAAAACCAGTGGGGAGTGTGGCTAAGTGAAATGGAGGGCTTCTGGACTCAGGTATTTCTCTTAAAGGTCCTCATACAGGCTCACCTGCTGACAGACTCACTTGTTCTCAGCTCCAGTGAAAGGCGTCAAGGATGTACTGAACTGGGAGGAACTGAATTGTCTGGCTTCAAGGAGAGGGCTAGAGGGACAGCTTTCGCCCAGACAGAAGTGCAGGCACAAACTGCTGTTCCTTTGCTGTATCCTTCCCCTGTAGGCTCAGGTTGATGCCATGTCTGAGTCTCCATCAATTTGGATAATACAGTTTACCTCTCCCAACTCAACCTGCAGGACCATCCAAGTCATTTATAGTAGTTTATCCATACAAGTGACCTCTCTCGGTTCATGCTGAGGACTTTCCTAAAATCTCTCAAGGTTTACAAATCCCAAATCTTGGTCCATGAGGTCAGTTCATGCAAAGCAGTTTTTCTTCTATAGTCATGACTAGTCTTCACTGCCAATTAGCCTAAGAGTAAATCCCTTCCATTGATGCTCCAACAGCAATTAAGGCTCAGCTACAACAGGAGGGCACACAGAACACACACAAGGGACACACCTGGAAGATCCAGCTCAGGTGTCCAGGAAAACTATAAAAGTGGGTTCCATAGGATACCTACTACATAAGGCCATTCTACCAAGATCAAGAGATGTAGCAAGACTGAGAGATGTAGCACCAAAATGATGAGACAAAAAACATGTCCCAAATGAAAGTATTAGACAAAACTCCAAGAAAAGAACTAAACAAAATGGAGACAAGCGATCTACTAGATGTAGAGTTCAAAACACTGGTTATAAGAATGTTCCATGATCTCAGTGATAACTTTAACATAGAGACAGGATATATGAAAAAAGGAAATAGAAAATATAAATAAGAACCAGTCTGAAATGAAAAATACAATAATTGAAATGAAGACTACATTAGAGGGAATCAATTAGATTAGATGAAGCAAATAATTAAATTAGTGATTTGGAAGACAAGGTAGAAGAAAACACCTGTCAGAACAGGGGGGAAAAAAGTACCCAAAAAGTGAGGCTGGTTTAAGGGGCCTCAGTAATAAATCAAGCATACCAACATACACAACATAGGAACATTGGAAGAAGAAGAGAGAGAGTAAAGAATTGAAAACCTACTTGTAGAAATAATGATAGAAAACTTCCCTATCCTGATAAAAGAAATAGACATACAGCCCTAATCTGTTTGACTCAGTGGATAGAGCGATGGCCTGTCGCTTGGGACTGAAGGGTCCCAAGTTTGATTCCAGTCAAGGGCATGTAACTTGGCTTTGGGCACTTCCCCAGTGGGAAGTGTGCAGGAGGCAGCTGATTGATATTTCTCTCTCATCGATGTTTCTAACTCTTTATTCCTCTCCCTTCCTCTCTATACAAAATCAATAAAATTAAAAAAAAAAGAAATAGATATACAAGTTGAGGAAGTGCAGAGTCCCAAACAAGATGAATCCAAAGAGTTTCACACCAAAACACATCATAATTAAAATGGCAAAGGTTAAAGACAAAGAGAGAATCTTAAAAGCAGCAAGAGAAGAGCAGTTAGTTACATACAAGTGGGCTTCCATATGATTATCAGCTGATTTCTCAACAGAAACTTTTCAGGCCAAAGGGAGTGGCAAGAAATATTCAAAGTGATGAAAAGTAAGGATCCATAATCAACATTACTCTACCCAGGAAAGCTATCTTTTAGATTCAAATATATATAAAGAGATTCCCAGACAAGAAAAAGTTAAAGAAGTTCCTCACTACCAAACCAACAGAAGAAATGTTAAAGGGACTTAGTTAGAAAAAAAAGAAAAGATAAAAAATCCTATATAATAAAGAGGTAATATGCAAGTTGACCATCACTCCAACATACAAGATGGTCACCCCCAGTTGGTCAAAGATGGCTTCCCCCATGTGGTCAAAGATGGCTGCTCCCATGTGGATACAAGATGGCCACTGCAAGATGATCAGCAGGGGAGGTCAGTTGGAGGGGACCAGGCCAGCAGGGGAGGGCATTTGGGAGCAACCAGGCCATCAGGGAAGCACTTAGGCATCAATCAGGCTGCCAGGGGATAGGTTAGGGGGTGATCAGGCTGGCAGGCAGAAGCAGTTAGGGGCAATCGGTCAGAAAGGCAAGTGAGCAGTTGGGAGCCAGCAGTCCTGGATTGTGAGAGGGATGTTTGAGTGACCTGTGGGATCAGGCCTAAATGGGCAGTGGGACATCCCTCGAGGGGTCCCAGATTAGAGAGGGTGCAGGCTGGGCTGAGGGATACAACTCCTCCCCTGCATGAATTTCATGCACCAGGCCTCTAGTATGAATAATAAAATGGCAATAATTACATACTTATTAATAATTACTTTGCATTTAAATGGATTAAATGCTTCAATAAAAGACATAGGTGGCAGAATAGATAAAAAGCAAGAGTCATACATATGCTGCCTATAAAAGACACACTTCAGATCAAAAGACACACAGAGATTGAAAGTAAATGGAAACAAACAAAAAAATAACTAGGGTACTAATACACATACCAAACAAAATAGACTTTAAAAAAATGGGTGTGACAAGAGAAAAAGAAAGACCCAACAATTCCACTTCTGGGTATTTATCTGAAGAAATCCAAAACATTAATTTGAAAAGACATATGCATTACTATGTTCATTAGAGAATTATTTAAAATAGCCAAGATATGAAAGAAATGTAAGTGTCCATGAATAGACAAATGGATGGAGAAGAGATGATACATACACACAATGAAATATGCCATAAAAAATGAAATCTTGTCATCTGTAATAACATAGATGAACCTAGATTGTGTTATGCTAAGTGAAATAAGTCAGACAAAGAAAGACAAATACCATATTATTTCACTTGTGTAAGGAATCTGCAAAACAAAACAGAAACAAACTTATAGATACAGAGAACATTTTTACAGTGAACAGATGGGAGGGGAGCTGGAGGGATGGGTGAAAAAGGGGAAGGGCAAATTGCCAAGTATTAAACAATCACAGGGATATAAGGTATAGCATAGGGTACATAGTCAATAATATTGTAGGAACTATGTATGGTGTCAGATGGGTACTAAACTTATCAGGGTAATCACTTCATAAGTTATATAAATGTCTAACCACTATGTTGTATACCTGAAACTAATATTGCATGTCAACTGCAATTGAAAAATTTTTTAAAAGAAAAAAGTTAAAAATAGGTAAAAGTCATGAACAGACATTTCAACAAAGAGGAGATACAGATGGCAAACAAGGACAGAAAAGATGTTCAGCCTCATAAACTTTATTTTTTTATATATTATTATTGATTTCAGAGAGAAAGGGAGAGAGAGAGAGAGAGAGAGATAGAAACATCGATGATGAGAATCATTGATCAGCTGCCTCCTGCATGCCCCTCTACTGGGGATTGAGCCCGAAACCCGAGCACGTGCCCTAATCAGGAATTGAACTGTGACTTCCTGGTTCATAGGTTGATGCTCACCCACTGAGTAACACTGGCCAGACCCTCATAAACTATTTAGAGAATGCAACTTAAAACAATGATGATATATCACCACTCACTATTAGAACAGCTAAATAGAAAATAGTGATACCACTCAGTGCTGGTGAGTATGTGGAGAAATTGAGTCCCTCACATATTGCTGGTGGGAATATAAAATGGTACAACCACTACGGAAAATAATTCAGCAACTTCAAAGTCAGCATACATTTCAGTCTCACTCCTGGACATTTATCCCAGAGAAATAAAAACTTATGTTCATACAGTAGCTTGTACACAAATGTTCACAGCAGCTTTACTCAGAGCCAAAAAGCGGAAACAACACAAATGTCCTTCATTGATGAATGCTAAACTCCAGTACCTTTGTACAAAGTAATCCTACTCAGCAATGAAAAGGAACTATTGATAAATGCAACAATTTCCACGGAGCTCAAAGACATCATGCATGGTGAAAAAAAAGCCAGTTTCAATAAGTTAACATACTATCTGAGTCCATTTATATATCCTTGTCAAAAAGAAAAAAAAAACAGTAAAGAGGGAGAATAGTTTTGTGGCTTCTAAAAGACAGAGATAAGATGGGGGGGGGGTGACTATAAAAGGATAGCAGGAGGTGGAGCAAAAAAAATAGTGTTATATCCTGATTATGGTGGTGATTGGACAAACTATCCACATTATCAAATTTTATAGAACCTCCCCAATAACACACACACACACACACACACACACAAAAAAACAGTAAAGAGGGAGAATAGTTTTGTGGTTTCTAAAAGACAGAGATAAGATGGGGGGGTGACTATAAAAGAATAGCAGGAGGTGGAGCAAAAAAATAGTGTTATATCCTGATTATGGTGGTGGTTGGACAAACTATCCACATTATCAAATTTTATAGAACCTCCCCAATAAAACACACACACACACACACACACACACACACAGGAGTCCATCTAAAAACTGGTATAGATTAAATAAGGCTTTTAGTTTAGGTATACCATATTAATATTCTAGTTTTGATATTATGTTACTGGCATATGAAAAGGTCACGTTTGATGGATTCGTGGGACTCTCTGTAATATTTTTTGCAACTTCTATGAATCTAGTTATTTCAAAATAAAAAAGTTTAAAAAGAAAAGCTACATGAGGCCAAACCCAATGCCTCTGCTATATTGGTAAACCAGCTTTCCAGAAAACAAACACACTGATTCTTAGCCAATTTCCATGGTGTAATCCTCCCACAAATTAGTAGGAGGCTAATTTCAAGGTACTTGTAGGTTAGCAATTAGCTTGCAAATTTTCTGAATAGATAACAATCAGCTCTCAAAACCTAGGAGAGCTAGCTCCAGCACACCACTGCCCAACAGGGTCACATGTGATTCTCAGACCACCATCATCAGACTGACCTGGAGGAACTTACTAAAAAGTTATGTTCCTGACCCCCTCGCCCGAACTACTGAATCAGAGTCCTGAGGGTTCACCAGGGAATGTGCATGTATAGCAAGTTCTTCAGATTATCTTTATGCTCATTAAAAGTTGTGTACTACTGTCTTCTGTCTTCTTCGTGGCTGACTCCTGGTCAGGGGATTTTTTTTTTTCTTTATTGGTTAAGGTATTACAAATGTGTCCTTGTCTCCCAATAACCCCCAACCCTCCCCTCCCCCTCCACTCATGCTCTCATCTCCCTATTGTCTGAGTCCATTGGCTTGGCTTATATGTACGCATACAAGTCCTTTGGTTGATCTCTCCCCCACACTCCCACCCTTCCCCACCCCCCTTCGGAGATCAACAGACCGATTGCTGCTTCTCTGTCTCTGGATCTGTCCCTGTTCATCAGTCTATGTTGTTCTCTATATTTCACAAATGAGTGAGATCATATGATACTTATCTTTCTCTGATGGGCTTATTTCACTTAGCATAATGCTCTCCAGTTCCTGGTCAGGGGATCTTGATGATGTCACAGAGGTCAACTTGCTCCCCTTGGGGGCGCTCTTTCCAGGTTATCTGGTCTGCCTACCGAGCTACAGTGTCTTCAGGATGGGAAGGGGGTGACAGGCGCATCTTCTTTTTTGTGTCCAAGGACTCCTTTCAGCCTTTCTTTCCTTCAGAGCCTTTGCTTTGGCTTTGGCTGTGGGAGGGACAGGGGCTCCATTCTTCACTTTCAGTGCCATCTTCTTGAGAAAGTCCTTATAGAATTTCTTTCTGCAAATTCTATGCATGCAATTGTATGCATCTGTAATATATTCATATTTGCATAAGTAAAGTCCGAGGAGAAAAAACAAGGATATAAAAATGCATATCTTTATTAATAAAGAGCTAACATGCTAATGAGCGGGATGCCGTAACAGGTAACGACCAGGTCGTTAGCATATTAGCTGGGGCATTGCTTCAGAGATGGGCAGAAGCGGGAGGAACCAGAGGAGGTGGGACCATCCCGTGCCAGGGAGGGCAGGGGTGAGAGCCCATAGCACCCCCCTCACCAGTCCTTCACCACACACAGATCGCACTCTGAGTGCTCCTCGGCCCACCAGCCAGGGGAAGGATCACAACACAGCAGGTGGGAAGCTTCCATGCTCTCCTCCAGTGCCATAATGGGGCAGAACCACCGAGTTGCTCCGGAGACAGGGCGGAAGGGATGGAAGTGGTGAGGCGCCCAGAGAAGGAGGGACCAGCCCAAGGCAACTGGCGAGACTGAGGTCTGGGCTTGAAGCAGCCAGAGAAGGCCAGAGAGTTTGGGGGCTGGGCCAGGTGCATTGGAGCTCTGCATGGACAGATTCAGGTGTCAAGGCAGAGCTGCAGGTGGGTGTGCTGGGCTCCTAGTATTATATAGTATACTAGAGGCCCAGTGTATGAAATTTGTGCATGGGGGGCAGGTCCCCTCAGCCCAGCATGCACCCTTTTCAATCTGGGACCCCTTGGGGGATGTTTGACTGCTGGTTTAGGCCCAATCCTGGGGTTCAGGTTAAAATCGGCTATGGGATATCCCTCTACAATCATGAACCACTGGCTCCTAACCACACACCTGCCTGCCTGCCTGCCTGATTGCTCCTATCTGGCCCCCTGCCAGTCTGATCACCCCTAACCACCTCTGCCTATCAGCCTGGTCACCCCATTGACCCCCCTGCTGGCCTGGTCATTCCCAACTGCCCCCCTGCCAGCCTGGTTACCCCTCACTTCCCTCTGCTGGCATGGTCCCCCCAACTGACCCCCCTGCTGTCCTGGTCACCCCACAACCTGATGTTCAGTTGTTTGGTTGTCCCTCACTAACCCCCCTGCCAGCCTGGTCTCCCCATTCAGTCTGTGCGGTCACCCATTTTGTTGTTCCAGATGTGACAGTCCCTGGCTCTTTATATATACACTAGGGGCCCGGTGCACAAAAATTCGTGCACTCAGGAGGTCCTTCAACCTGGCCTGTGCCCTCTCGCAGTCTGGGACCCCTCTGGGGATGTCCACCTGCTGGCATGCCTAGTCAACCTGGGTGAGGGGCTTATGGCTGCTTGCAGGCTGGCCAAGCCCCCCAGTGTAGACCCTCACCCCATTGGGGTGTGGCCAGCCTGGGTGACGGGCTGAGGGCCATTTTCAGGCTGCCCACAGTTCCTTCAGGTTTTGGGTCCCTACTGGAGTACCTGGCCAGCCTGGGTGAGGGGCTGATGGTTGTTTGAAGGCTGGCCAAGCCCCCTAGTGGGGTCCCTCACCCAATAGGGGTGTGGCCAGCCTGGGTGCAGGCTTGAGGGCTGTTTTCAGGCTTTCAGGCTGCCCACAGCTCCCATTGACTCAACATTCCAGCAAGGCTGGCTGGAAGCAGGTTTCTGGGGTTTATTTACCTTCTATAATTAAAACTATTGCTTTAAGCCAAGGCCTAGGCAGGTAACGAAGCTTCCTATTGGCTTCAGCTCCGAGGCTTCTATAATTGAAACAATGTTGCCTGGAGCTGGGAGAAGCCCAGCCGGCCAGCAGACAGTTTACTCCTGGTGCAAGGGAAGCCTGCTGTTTACTCCAACTCTGTGACTGCAGCCTCCGTCTTGGCTGGGTTAATTTTCATACTGCCGCCCTGATTGGCTGGTGGGCATAGCTTAGGTGTCCCGTAGAAACAATCAATTTTAATATTACTCTTTTATTAGATTAGATAGATTGTATATATCATATGTATATGTCTTTACAGCCTTATATTGTCTCTTTGGAATTTGTTTCTAACTGGACAATATGGTTATATTTTCTCCAACCATAGCCAGGCATCAGTATTTCCTTGGTCACAGCGATACAAAATAGAGCAGAGAAGCAGAGCCTGGGCTCTGGGAGCAAAGGTCATATTAGTGTGTGTGAGTGTGTGTGTGAGTGTGTGTAAGGGGCATGTATGTTTGTGTGTGTATGTGTAAGGGGCATGTGTGTGTGTGTAAGGGGCATATGTGTTTGTGTGTGTGTGCACGCACATAAGGGACATGTGTATGTAAGGGGCATATATGTTCGTGTGTGTGTGTGCATAAGGGGCATGTATATGTGTGTGTGCGTGTGTGGAGTTTGGTTACTCTAGTTCTTGAATAAACTGATAACATTAAGTTTCTAAGCTTTAAAAATCAGAGGAATTAGGGTTAGGCAGACACTACCAGGCCAAGGGTTCCTACTAAGACAAGCCATTAATTTCATCCATTTCTTCCCAAAATCTCCCAGTAACAGATTGAAAAAATTTCCTGAATCAAAATCTGTTCGTCCTGAACCCTAAGCAAGAGTTGATGGAGGTCACCAGTTGGACCAATTGTCACCTAACATTTTGTGAAGTCTACATTGTGTTCTTATTTCTCAGCAAGCATTTTCAAAGTTGTTATTTTCCTATAAAAATACAGGTTTTGGGCTTCAACTTCCCTCATGGAGTTCACATGCCCTGGTGACAACAGCCCCAGCCCGCTGGGCATGGGTATGGCTATGCCCTTTACACGTGATCTTAGAGCTGCCCCCATGCACTCAGTGGAACACTTGGACTAATCCACTCATTTCTGTCACCACCTGGCTGCTTGCAGGCCTCTGAGCTTCCTCCATCCTCCAAGGGAAGGTTTGCTGCACATTCGCTGTCCACACTGTAGAGTGAGAGCCAGCGGGTCAACAAGTACCAGGCATCTCACGCTTTTCCCGGTTCTGCCTCTTTCCAAAGTCAACCTTGACCCCACAACCTGCTCCAGTTTCTTCATGTGTACAACACCCAAAGGGTCAGGTATAGGCATAGTGGAAACTCCCATAGCTGAGCAGCTTTGAAAACTTACTTTGAGGGTGCTTACTCGTGTCACCCGGGCTGATTTAATGCCAGGCCTTGGCATCTAACGGTCCTTTGTGATTAATACCAGTCATTTGCTTAAAGTTAACAGCCCTGGAGTGACAGCCACAGATAAATTAACAACATTAGAAAAACACTAAAGCATGCATTTATAGAGTGGGTCGCTGCAGAATACGATAATAATATAGATCGGCTGGGCTCACGATGTGCTATTAATAAATTTTATATGTTGAAGTCATTTTTACCCAGTATTTTTTAATTATCCTAAAGTTGTCCATATTTATCTTGATTAAAAAACAAGACAACTCTTGGAGACATTAATGGGTTTTATGTGCTTCGCAGTGAATATTACAAGCAGATGGAGGAAGTGCATGGGGGCGGGGACGGGCACTGCACTGCATTGCCACAGCGCAGTTTGCTGCAATGAGTCCAAGGCACTGAGGAACGGACTGCTGTGGCTCAGAGGCCCATTTACCTCCTCATGGCTCCAAGACTGGAGCCAGATGCTGGCCCGGCCTTCCTCCAGGCTGCGCCTGGCCAGTCGCTCTGTTCCAGCGAGATTGCCGCAGAGGGCTGCTCTCGCCTGGTCCCAGTGCGGGAAGGCCATGCACCAGGATATGGGTTTAAATCCTTATTGGACTCTGTTATCTTAGCACGAATATTTAAGCAGAGAGTAGAGGTCTCATTTTTGAAGAGCAAATGATGATTTGCTCATTCATTTGAGAAACAGTAATAATATCACTTAGAAAGTTAGAGGCCTGGGGGGGACCTGGCTCCCACACGTGAGGGGTGGACTCCAGAGCCTGAGAGGTGGCATCAGGGCTGCATTTTCCGCACTCCCCTCCCCTAACCCGCTCACTCCACCAACACTCCCCACCACAGACAAAGGAGGAGGCCATTAGCCTCATGGCAGCCATTTGGGAGTTACCCTGGTACTAGATGAGACAATAAAATGTATACCTCATGACCAGTGGGGGCTGGGCTCACTCGCCCTGCAACACACCTTCCCGCAGGGAGCACCAGGCTCCGGGCTCAGTCCCTGCACTCTACTTAGCGTGACTTGCTGAATCCTGGCTCCGAGAGCACAGGGAACCTCTGTTTTCTCCGTCACCAATAGGCTCCACGGCCTCAGCCTAACTCCATCCCACCTCGGGAATTTCCAAAAGACAGAAGTTTCCTCCTACATCTTGTTTTTGCAGGGTTTAAATCAGCCTTCAGCGTCTGCCATCACCTGCTCTGTGAGGAGTTGCGTTGAGGAGTCACTTTCTCCAACCCACAGCCACAGAGTGATGAGTTTCACTTAGGGCAGTGGTTCTCAACCCACTGGCCCTTTAAATACAGTTCCACATGCTGTGGTGACCCCCAACTATAAACTTACTTTCATTGCTACTTCATAACTGTACTGTTGTTACTGTTATGAATCATAATGTAAATGTCTGATATGCAGGATGGTCTTCGGTGACCCCTGTGAAAGGGTCGTTCAACCTCCAAAGGGGTCGCGACCCACAGCTTGAGAACCACTGACTTAGAGGATGTTTGTGGTGACTGGGCTCTCCCAGGCAGGGCACCACCCATGCAGAGCAATGGCAGCTGTGCTGGGAAGGGCCAGTGACAGCAGGGTCCCCCTTCCCGTGACAGAAGAGGGGGATCTGGGCCAAGGCCACAAAGTGCATCAGTGGCAAGCCAGACTTGCTGGCCACAGGGGTACTCACAGGGCTCCACAGGCGTCCAGCTGTGTGTGAGCAGTGACTCTCAGGGTCAGGGAGCAGTGGGCAACCCAGAAAAAAAAATGCATAGAGAAAGTCTGAAAATTCCTTGCTGGAATGGCTACCATCTGCAGTGGACGTGGGGCTTGTCTCAGTCCTTCTCAGTAAACCATGTGGGCTGCACAGGACATGCGTGAGCTTCTAGTCACAGGTCACAGGTCCCTCCAGCAAACTCAGAGCTGAGCAGGGGTGTGTGCAGGTCAGGGAGACAAGGACACCAGGGTACTTAGGAAGGCAGCCTGGCTGAGCGCTCATGTAGTGGCCTTACTTTTTCAGGCGCTAGAGGCAGGACAAAAATGAGTGTCAGCGGGGGTGACAGAAGGACAAGAGGGTTGGTTGTGAGTTTGTGACAGAATAGAAGGGGGGGCGTTCCTCTACCCAAACCCTTTTCTCAATGTGGCCACCCCAGTGAAGTAGGAGGAGGAACTGCAACAGAGCGGGCATGTGCTGGAGCCAGCAGGCAGGCCACCTATCTCTGTCACACCTTTCCCAACCCAACTGGACACCCTGGGCTGTGACACGGATGCGCCAGCCCTGCAGAAAACATCAAAGAGGCATGGGAGGCCCCTCTAACACCCATGTCAGAACAGAGGAGCAGCCTGAGCTCCCAGACTCCAGGGCAGCACTGACTCGTGAAGGTGTACACCAGGAGGGAATGGACAAGGTGGTGGGAGAGGAGTTAAGAAAAAAAAACTATAAACCTAAACAAAAGCAAGAGACTTTGGAATTGAACACAATGGCTCCAAGGCTGCCTGTCACTACTTGAGCCAAATTAAGCAGAGAAAGGGTTGAATCATATAAGAGCATTTATTCCAACAATGCTGGCAGCATGGGAGAGAAGGCAATCACCCTGGAAATCCTGCTCTGACCTTCCTCTCCAGCTGGCTGATGATATACATACTAGAGGCCCAGTGCACAAAAATTTGTGCACTTGAGGGAATTCCCCAGCCCGGCCTGTGCCCGCTCACAGTCTGGGACCCCGCAGGGGATGTCCACCTGCTGGCTTAGGCCTGTTTCCTAGGCAATTGGGCCTAAGTTGGCAGTCAGACATCCCTCTGGCAGCCCAGGGGCCCTTGGAGGATGTCCACTTGCCAGCAGGGAGCAGGCTTAAGCTGCAGTTGGACATCCTTAGCAATGCTAAGGAGGCAGGAGAGGCTCCCACCACCACCGCTGTACTGGCAGCCATCAACCTGGCTTGTGGTTCAGCAGAGCTCCTCCTATGGGAGTGCACTGACCACCAGGGGCAGCTCCTGCATTGAGCATCTGCCCCGGTGGTCAGTGTGTGTCATAGTGACCAGTCATTGCCAGTCATTCTGCTGTTAGGGTCAATTTGCATATTACTCTTTTATTATATAGGGTAGAGGCCTGGTGCATGGGTGGGGGATGGCTGGTTTTCCCTGAAGGGTGTCCTGGATCAGGGTGGAGGTCCTGCTGGGGTGCCTGGCCAGCCTGGGTGAGGGGCTGAGGGCCGTTTTCAGAATGGCCACATCCCCTTCAGGATAGGGGTCCCTGCTGGGGTGCCTGGCCAGCCTGGGTGAGGGGCTGAGGGCTATTTTCAGGCTGGCCATGCCCCCCCAGCAGGGACCCTCACCCCATGAGGGTGGGATCATCTTGAGTGAGGGGCTGATGGCTGTTTACAGGCTGGCCACAGCCCCCAGCGACCCAAGCTCCCAGTGAGGCTACATGGAAGCAGGTATCTGAGGTTTATTTATCTTCTATAATTGAAACTTTGTGGCCTTGAGCGGAGGCCATAGCCTGTCTAGGCAGGCAGCTTCCTCCATTGCCAGGGCAACGAAGCCTCTTACTTCCTCTAGCTCTGTGGCTGCCAGCCACCATCTTGGTTGGGTTAATTTGCATATAGTCACTCTGATTGGCTGGTGGGCATGGCTTGGGATGTAGTGGAGTGACACAATTAGCATATTACTCTTTTATTAGATTAGACTAGAAGCCCAGTATTTATATAAATCCAGATACTCTGTAGAGTTCTAATAATTTTCCCAGTTTAAGATAATGGTCTGAAAGTTCATTATCAGGGATATGTAATTTAAAATAAATCAGTCCTTTCCATGGATCTTTCCGCAGATGTAACATGTTTGCAAATGTATCAGAGTAAACCAATTGTTGTTAATGACAACAAAAGGAAAGAAACTTAAAATGGCACTGTTATAGGTTTAGTTATAATGCAATTTACATGGAATCCTATCATTTTTGCAAAACACAACCTTCCAGAATAACAATCAATTATAAATAAAAATATATCAAAATTGTGTAGACTCTTGGAGTTTTTTAATATAATCTCTGGAGCATCCATTTTAATATGCATATATAAATGGAGTATAATTATTATGATAATTATAAAATCATATTAAATTATTTATTAATTCAAAGTGACAACCAAAGATATTAAACAAAAATTTCAATTCTTATGATTAAGAAGATGGGATTTTAAGTAACCACATAATTTATTAACATATAATCATTTCAATAATATATAAAACCCTTGCTATCTAGGCAAATACAGGAAAAACTTTTTTCTCTTTTAACAGACTGGAAAAGAACCAAGCAAATTCTGTATTAATTTACTTCAGATTCATTTTTCTAATTAGATTTATTATTCAGTGTACCCATGATTTCCTTTTAAGATTTCTCTTCATAATGCCTTTATGACTTTCACAAACCTTCTTACCCATTCAGAAATAACCATCTTTAGAACAATTCACTTTCCTTTTTCCTTCAAAATGCATCTCCATACCTCATGCCTTCTATTACCAAAACCATAAAATGTTTTTCCAATTAGTTAGAATTCTTAACTCTTAGAAACAATTTTTAGGTGATACGTAAGTAATTAACATTCCTCAGATTAGCAATACATTCAATTTTTAAGAGCTATATCTCAAATAAAATGTAAGATATATTCACTAACACATCTAAATCCATTCTCCAGCTTCTCTGCAATAAGAAGCCCAAAGTAGGCAAACTCAGATCTATTACTATTTCAGTATCTTGTTATTTCAAAATACCTAGATATTTAATAATTTTTATTATTTAACTCAGCAAGACTTCAAAGTTTTAAGTTACCTATGTTATCAAAGACTTTGGAAAACCACATTCGGATAAATATAATTATACTGGGGGCCTGGTGCACAAAAATTTGTGCACTTGGCGGGGGGGGTCCCAGCCAGGCCTGTGCCCTCTCCCAGTCTGGGACCCCTCTGGGGATGTCCAACTTGCTGGTGTGCCTGGACAGCCTGGGTGAGGGGATGATGGCTGTTTGCAGGCTGGCCAAGCCCCCTAGTGGGAACCCTCACCCCATTGGGGTGTGGCCAGCCTGGGTAAGGGGCTGATGGCTGTTTTCAGACTGCCTACAGTCCCTTCAGGGTTCGGATCCCTACTGGGGTGCCTGTACAGCCTGGGTTAGGGGCTGAGGGCCGTTTTCAGGCTGCCCACAGCTCCCATTGACCCAATGTCCCAGTGAGGCTGGCTGGAATCAGGTTTCTGGGGTTTAGTTATCTTCTATAATTGAAACGTTGTTGCCGTGAGCCGAGGCCTAGTCAGGCAATGAAGCTTCCTGTTTGCTTCAGCTCCGTGGCTTCTATAATTAAAACACTGTTGCCATGAGCAGAGGCCGAGCTGGCCTAGGCAGGCAGTTGCAATGGAAGCCTCATGTTTGCTCTAGCTCCATGGCTGTCAGCCTCCATCTTGGCTGGGTTAATTTGCATATGGCAGCTCTGATTGGCTGGTGGGCATGGCTTGGCTAGTGGGCATGGCTTATGTGTCTCAGAGTGGTGGTTAATTTGCATATTACTCTTTTGTTAGAGTAGATTGTAAAACTTTATCAAAACCCATCATTTTAGTTATATCTATTCATTATGTCTTAACAACTCTATGAGATTTTAAAGTCAATTATTACTCAAGGCATTTTCTTGGCAAATTTTGTAACAAGGATAACATGACCTTGGCAACATTTAGGAGGCTAAAGAAAAGGTGAGTGTGTGTGTGGGTGGGTGGGTTAAACGATGTATTTCCCATATTTTTCTTTCTGAGTAGAATCCTTATGATGTAACAACATGAAATGTTGCCTATAAGAAGAGATCTCATCCCATTTTAAAACAGAAATAAAAACAACCTCTAAAACAAAATAAATGAGTACTCTCAAAATAAGGGACCAGGGCATTAGCCTTAAAATCCTATCTCACACCAACCTGGGTAACAGATGCCCTTCACAAGGTCTGAGTGGCACAAAGCCCAACCAGCAGAGACAGAGGATTTCCAGTTCATGAAACAGCGAAGAGCAAACCAAGTTCCCAAAAGATAAGAAAGCAAGCAAAGCACACATATGACCAAAGTTACATTGCAGGCAGATAAGAACTCTCACTAGGTAAGTATTATGGACAGCCAATGCCTTGAGAGAGAAGCAGGGAGCTACTGGGAAGTTCCTGCAGTCCCTGTCATGGGTTCAGCCTACCACAAGCAACTGGACCCCCAGCCAAGCGGGATACATCCATCTTTAAACAAATTGAACCAAACAACAAAGAGACACAAAGCAGCAATCAACAGAGACACCTATCTACAATATTTACAGGCGCACACAATCCACCGACAAGAGTTCCACACCATGCTCCTTGTCTGTCCAGCCACAGAAACCTCAGAATGCCCTGCATAGAAAAAAGCACCGAAGCAGAGCAATGTCTCTTGACCCAGAGGGGATCAGGCTAAGGGCTTGGAGACCAGGCAAGGGCCACTGCAGTTCTCTTGCCACCTAGAGCTGATCAGGCTCACCCAGACAAGAGGCATTAAATGCCTCCCACACACAGTACATGCTTCCAATGCCTTACAGAGAAGCCCACATGAGAGGGAGCAAATGCTTCTATTGTCATATAAAAACACTTGATTCAACTTAGGTGGAAGGATAGAGATTGCTGAAGCAGAGAGTGGACTCCACGGGAAAATTCTTGGCAGTGCTGCAAGAATAAAAAAAAAAATGGTCTCCATTTCAGCCCCAGGAACCTCCAGTCGAGGCAGCCAGCAGGATCTCTGATACTTATCAGAAAAGAAATCCCACTCAAGGTCCTGCCACAGTTGCCAAGTTTGAAACAGGACAATGGGTCTGAGGTCACCTGTCACTACTTGAGCCAAATTAAGCAGAAACAGGGTTAAATCATATATGTGCATTTATTCCAATAATGCCGGCAGCATGGGAGAGCAGGCGGTCGCCTTGGAAATCCTGCTCTGATACCCTCACCAGTTGGCTGATTATATACACACATGAGGAAGAAGACAGCTACATGCAGCTGCGATCTGCAAATGTAACAGGGAAAGGGGAGGGGAGGGTCTGCAGTCCAGCCTTCAGGAGCTCAGAGCCTGATAACAAAGTGGCTAACCTCCTGTGATGTTACAAACAGCTCAGCCCGTTCCTGGAACCCGAGAATGGTCAGCATTCCTGATGCAAATTCCCAGAGTGGGTCACAGCAACCAAATCAAAGTGTGTCCTGTCATTGGTTTGTTCTCAAAATGTAGTTCTTTTCTGAGTCATGGACCCATCGAGGCATCTTACCTATTTACAACCTTGTTTCAAAACTTCTCATCTATAGTTAGTAAGGCAAATAATTACTAAACAGCTGTGACTCTATTCTTATTAATGCCCTTCCCTACTATCAGTTCAAAACATTAAATGAATCAACTTCCACAAAAATGACCAGAACGGAGTTACACACAGTGAATGCGAGGGAAAGCTGTGAACTGCCAACCCTGGGCACATCTCTATGGGGCCAGATTAGGGCTCCACAGTCCCACCTTCTCTACTATTAGGAATATTCCTCCCCAGATAGTTTCAATGCTCAACAGGTTTTCTCGTGTTAAAATTACCTTCTCACATTGTTATTATGTTGTTTATTTCTTGTCTGTTGTCTGAGCACCCCCCACCCTGCCATCACCCCATTAGACTGTAACTCCCATGGTGGTTTTCTGCTCCGGGGCCTATGGAGACACGACGGGTCTCCCTCAGCATCTGTGGAATCTGTGAATGAATGACTGGTGTGGGAATCACATTAGAGTTGCCAGACAGCCAAGGCCATGGTACCCTGTGCCCTTCTATAACCCAATAGGAGTGATGTAACTGTTGCCACAGAGCCTTCTTTGTCTAAGGCAGGGGTTCTCAACCTTCTGGGCCTTTTACACAGTTCCTCATATTGTGACCCCCAACCATAAAATTATTTCCGTTGCTACTTCATAACTGTAATGTTGCTACTGTTATGAATCATAATGTAAATATCTGATATGCAGGATGGTCTTAGGCGACCCTTGTGAAAGGGTTGTTCAACCGCCAAAGGGGTCGCGACTCACAGGTTGAGAACCGCTGGTCTAAGGAGTAATACACAGGTCACTGACCAGCTAGTGTGCTGGAGTGCACTACACAGAGATGTAAGGCTACAGAAACCCGCCAGTGTGCGAGGCAGGGAGGACAGGAAAAGCTACTGAGCCAAAGAGCTCAGAAACCACTACGATGTAAGGCGGTGAGGTTAGAGGCAGCATGCGGCTGCTCAGGTGATGACTGTGGGTACAGAGACTAATGCTACTATGTGGGACAGATGTGTATTTACCAGCTAGTGTATGGCTGCCTGATTGGGACACTGTTTTGAAGGACTGTCTGGTCTAATGGCTTATGGCCACTGGTTTCTGCAATAAAGACTCATTCTTATACACCTACAACTTCTCATGGCTTCTCCGTGTAACACCCGGAGTCCTAAGAGGTCCAGCCCCAGGTAGAGGGGTTTGGACCCAACACCTGTAGCTAGTGAGCAGAGGATTAAGGAGGCACTTGGACTAAGTTCCCAACAGTTAGTACAGTGGGCAGGGTTCGAGAAGGACCTGCCCTGGCATAGTCGGGAAAAATCCAGAAGAATACATGGAGAGCAACGGAGAGCAGCAGTGCTTAGCAGGGCTCTTGCTATCTCTGACACCTGGTCGCTCAGTTGCCGCTGCCTGAGCCCCCACCACCTTGACCCCTAGACCTACTCCATTCCTGACTGCCCTGCACAGAGCCCTTCTGCACTGGTGAACACAGGGTTCTGGTTCCATTCGCTGGGCTGGAACCACATGGCTCTTCATGCCAGTGCTGTGCTGGGACCAGCCTGCCCTGGAAACTCCATCTCTGTTGCTAAGTCTGACCTTATGAACCAGCCTCCTAAGTGTCCTCCCTGGGACTGCTGTTCCTGCTTACAATCTGGCCGTGGACAGACACCCAGGATGCATCCCATATGTTCACAACCTGTGTGTCCACAGACGCCTGCTCTGCTCTTAGTGCCTTCACTGAGGGACCTGCTGCCCACACACAAGGGGACGAGCAAGTAATGAGTGGGCATCTGGGACCTTGAGGAAAGTGAAGAGGAGGGAGGCTGAGCTGCCTCTGCTCTGCAGAGCCCGCGTGTCAGTCCCAGGTTAGCCCGAAGGAACTTGTGTGATAGCGAGACCAGGCCATGCGGACAGAGCCAGCCACAGCGCTAGACAGTCTTAGAGAAGCAGCGGCCTCTTTGCCCCATGAGTGTTGTCACTCGGTGGCACAAACAGGACATGTGCTTTGGATACCGGGACCCGAGCTGAGGAAGGACAGGAGGTGTGGTTTCCTGCGTTAACATCACCTCGCTCACTTCCATGTTCTCTAACAACCTGCCCTGCAGAGATTTGGCCACATCCCTGGAGGTAAAAAGTCAGAATGGGATGCAGGCCTCCCAGTCAAATCCAGCCTGCCTTCACAGTGCCGCCACTAAAATAGCAGTTGTCCTATTCTTACATCTCCAACCCCTCTCCCCACCTCAGTGCTGAGTAAGTTAACCAGAACAGAGAACACACCTGAGCACCAAATACTACTGTTCTCATTCGTAGAGGTCAGCCTCTCTCTGCAGAGGTCAGCGGGCCCACTGGCAAAATTCCACAACTGGTGGTGGACCTGGCAGGACTCTCCCCTCCGCACCCTGCACGCTGGTCTCGGTGCTTGCTCAGACAGGATTCAGGCATGAAAACCTCCAGCTCTCTGCAGATAATCTTGTTGTTGTTATTGTTTTCAAATTTGCTGACTACATGGTCACTTTTCCTCTCTAGAGGCAAAGGAATAAGGGCTCGGCAGAAACCAGTTACTTTATGAGAAATTCCTAGGCCTGGTGTGTAGGGGCAGAAACTTCCCACTCACCTGCCGTTTGAAGGCCTTGGGAGCCATGGCATGTACTGGCTGCCTTCCACTGAGCAGAGCCTGGTCTGGATGCCTTTCTCTGCACTTGCTCCGTGACCTTGGGCAGCGCATGCTACGCTCTGGGCATTGGTGTCATCACTGACAGTCCAGGGCCACACAGTTCTCCCCTTTGAGACGTTCCCATTGAGGCCAAGAGAAAGAACAGCAGGTGGGGGCTGTGAATTTCACCTCCCGCTCCTCCCTGCAAATCCTCTGGTGCCTTGGCCCACCTGGGCCTCACGCTAAGCAGGAGGAGCACCAGCCCACTCTGCTGGCTGAGTGTGCTGAATTCCTTGCGTGTGGGGAGAAGGAGCCAGTCCCACGCCATCAGCAGGATATGAGGACAGTGACAGGAGATGGGATGCCATGCTTGCTCCTCTGCCTCCTGGCATTGCCGCCCAGCTCCGAGCCCAGGCTGCCCACCATGCGTCCAGGTGCCAATCTTTCAGGATCACTAGATATTGGGGTCTCCTTTGTACCATGAGTTTCCAAACAGCCAGATTTTTACTGTGCCATTCAAGCCAAGACTCTCCTGGTCTATGAGTTTCCCTTTTAAGAATCGAGGAGAGCCCTGACCGATTTAGCTCAGTGGATAGAGCGTCAGCCTACGAACTGAAAGTTCTCAGGTTCGATTCCAGTCAAGGGCATGTACCTTGGTTGCGGGCACATCCCCAGTAGGGGGTGTGCAGGAGGTGGCTAATTGATGTTTCTCTCTCATCGATGCTTCTCACTCTCCCTTTCCCTTCCTCTCTGTAAAAAATCAATAAAATATATTTTTTTAAAAAAGAATCGAGGAGATAAGTAACTGGCCACTTAATCTTGTCCTATTGCTGGTCCAACATACAATGCCCACATGACAGCCATTTACAATGATATGTAACACGATGTTAAAACAAAAACGCCCCGGCCTCTATCTTAAATGGATTAATGTGCTATGTATGCATTCGGGCACCCCCATCCTCACACTGGGGTCCATTCGCTTTTGAGCAGCGAGTGTACATTTACAATTTGAAAATAATTTATAGCTGAAACTGCATATGGACTTGGTCGTACAAACTGCAGAAGGTGACACTCAACCAAATATTATTCTTCAGTCAACCTATAATGACTATCACCTGTGTCAGATTGACTTTAACATGCAAGGACTTATCAGAATCTGGAAAATGTGGTTAGAAAAAAAATAATATATCTATTAAATGGGAACATGAGTTTCAAACAATTGAAAAATAACTACATCCTCTGAAATGGTTAACTAAACAGTTTTAGGAAATGGACTTTTTTCAGGACATGAATGAGGAAGTGTCCTCTCTTTGACAAGGTTTCACATAATATTCCTGCTGTTTGGAGTGTAGTTCACTACTTTCGCCACTGCCCTTTCCACCCACGTTCAGGGGCAGGGGCCTTGCCATCTAAACCACTTTTCAGCCAGGTGCAGAGGGCTCACACTCCCTCCTGCAGTGGACATAACAAGCCCTGGGCTATTGAAAGGGGCAGCAGGGGCAGCTGGCCACGTGGGGCAATCTGAATGGATAGACACAGCCTGCAGGCCTCGGCAGGCCTTCTGCAGTGGATAATGCACAGTAGATTCTCAGTCATCTGTTGAAGGAAGATCCTCACCCCAACACAACAAGGTTAACAGCATCCTGACCCCTCAACAGGAACATCATGCAGTGCCACGTGCCCTGGGCTGGAGAGGATGGTCTTCGAGAGATGGCTCGAGTGCTCCAGGCTCCAGGCACTGCCTGAAGATGCTGTGCTCCAGCATAGACGCTGAGCCCGCTCCTCCAGCCATGACAAGCCCTGGTCCAAGCAGGGCATCCTGGTCCAAGTTTCCCTGATTTCCTTGAGGACTAAGTGCTGGTTCCCTTGTCCTGCCTGCTTCTGACACAGCACCGTCTTCTTTTAGCATCCCGAGGCAGCCTGGCTCCTTCTGGAGTGTGTTTCTAATCTATTTTTAAAGCTTAATCTTCACACTATGTTTTCCTTAGGTCTTCCCTTTTGTTTCTCAATTTGAAAGTTTAAAAAAAGTGAACATTTGGTCTTTCTTTCTCTTTACATCCCCATCATAGCAACTCTAGTTCTATTCATTGTGATGTTGGTGCACATGACTGATTAAAGGGTACGTCACTTACAGGACAATGAGGGAGAGAAATGCAGCATCATTAAGATCTTAGGGGTATCTCAGCACATTCAGACTCTTTTGATGTCATGTGTTTCTAATATATTTTACCAATTTATCACTTAGTCTGCGTGTATGGTGGCAAATTTTTGTCATTTCTTTTTTTTCACAGAAGTTTTCTCTTATACAGTATTTTTAAGAGGGTAAAGTGCTTAATATTTTTGGAGTCAGGTCTGCTTAAGATGGTTTTCCTTTTCCAATTTTAGAAAATTCGCTGGGTAGAGACTATTTAAATTCACCATTAAAATAGAAAAATCTCCATTTCTCTATCATTTAGTTCTTAGAGTTAATCTCTCACTTCAGAAACTAAAAATATTAGTCTCACTTTCCCAGCTTTTCTTAGCTAGAGTGGTCATGTGACCCAGGCCTGGCCAATGAGACAACATAGAGATTATTCTGCAGACTATTCTGGGAAAGGTTTCCCCTTGAAGAAAGAAAGAGAGGAAGAAAGAAAAAAAAGAAATAGAGGGAGGGAGGGGAGGAGGGAGGGAGAAAGGAAAGACAGGGAAAGAGAGAGAGAGAAGGAAGGAAGGAAGGAAGGAAGGAAGGAAGGAAGGAAGGAAGGAAGGAAGGAAGAAAAAAAAAGAAAAAGAAAGACCACAGAGTCCCTTCCACCACCCCTGCTGTCCTTTCCTTCTGGCCTTTGGGAGCAGGTCTGTGAGAACAGGTGCTTGGATCTGTGGAAGTGGCCATACTGCTTCCAGGAAAGGACATGACTGGACACAAAAGTCAGCATGAGGACACCAAGGCCAAAGGACAGAGAGAGCCTGATTATGTGATTGGGCCTCTGAATCAACCTATGCTGCCCTTACTCCAGAATTCTTGTAATATGACATACTCAGCAGCCTTCTTTGTTAAGCCACTGTGAGTCAGGTATCTTATGACTTGTAGATCAAAACAACCTAACCAATACTCCCACCCATTTCTACTTTGTATGTGTGTGCATGTGCATGTGTGTGTATGTGTTTTATTTACTCACATCCATTTAGGATTTGTTTTGTTTTCTGTTGTGAATTTTACCTTGTTCTGATAAAGTTATTAATTTTCCCATGAACATTTATTTAGTGATTAATAATTTACTTAATCTTTTAAAATGCCACCTTTGCCTGGCCAATGATGCTCAGTGATTAAGTTTTGACCCATGAAGTAGGAGGTCAAAGTTCAATTCCAGGTCAGGGCACAAGCCTAGATTAGAGGCTCAATACCCAGTGTGGGGCATATAGGAGGCAGCCAATCAATGATTCTCTCTCATCATTGATGTTTCTCTTTCTCTCTCCCTCTTCCTTCCTCTCTGAAATCAATAAAAAATATTTTTAAAAAAGAATAAGATGGTATTTTTTTAGTATTTCCTATTTCAGATAGGCACGTATTTACAATTAAATTTATCACTTAAAAAAAATTCCCCGTCTACTTATTGCCCACTTCCTTGTCTTACTTCCTATATTCACTTGGTGAAGCCTAGAATTTCAGGCCCATCCTATATAATAAAAGGCTAACATGCAAATTGTCCAAACATTGGAATGACTGGTCACCTTAATGCGCACTGCCACCAGGGGACAGATGCTCAATGCAGGAGGAGCCCCCTGGTGGTCAGTGTGCTCCCACAGGGCGAGTGCTACTCAGCCAGAAGTGCTGAGCTGGGCTCACAGTTAGCAAGTGCAGTGGTGGTGGCAGGAGCCTCTCCCGCCTCAGTGGCAGTGCTAAGGACCCCTCAGGGGATGTCAGACTGCAGGCTCCTGGATTGCAAGAGGGTGCAGGCCTGGCTGAGGGACACCCCCCCACCCCAAATGCATAAATGTCATGCACCAGCCACTTGTTTTCTTAGAATTAGATATTGTTTTTACATTAAATATCTTCTTTAAGAAAAAAAATTGACATTTTTATTTAGCTTGGAACCAGATTAAACAACTTATCAAACTTTATGTTTATTTGTCAGAAATGTTTATCATCTGCAGTCATTTTTTTCCATCAAGATTTTCCACAATCTCAAGGCTTCATTTTCTTCTTCTCTTAAATGGATGCCATTTATTTTAAACTAGAGGCCTGGTGCATGAAATCTGTGCACTCAGGAAGGGTCCCCCAGCCTGGCCTGTGCCCTCTCACAGTGTGGAAGCCCTGTGATCAATTGCCTCAAAGAGGTATGCCCAACCCATCCATCCTGGGCTACCTCGATGGATTGCCCCAAAGAGGTAGGCCAGAGCTGGGGGGTCCTACCTCCATGCTGTGTGGAACTGCGGGACCCCAGGCCTGGCCATGTGGAGCGGCCACTAAGCCCTGCCTCTGTGGCACTCAGAGCCATGTGACCACTAGGTCAGGCCTCACCTCCATGCCACATAAGCAGCATCAAGTCCCCACTCACCCACAGGCACCGCTGCACACGCAGCTTTCTGGTGATGGACTGTGGGATTGTGACAGCGTGAGGTTGTGACGACCACGTAGGCTATTTTTAGTATAGATAACCTTCTTCTACATGCTTGCACACATATCATTGATAAGTTCTCTTGCAGAGAATGCCTTGCTGTTGCCTTCATATGAAAAAGGAACCTACTTGAATCACAATAAAGAAGGGAAAAGTAGAAGATGAGATTAAAAGATAATAAAGGGGAAAGGCTGGTCCTTATAATGTAAAGGCTGAGTAAGCCTTTGGAGTGATGTGGGCTTTACCTGTGAGTACCCAAGGGAGTCAGTGGAGGGTTTTGAGCTGAGGAATGGCATGACCTGACTTCCATTTTTAAATGATCGTCTGGCTACCAAGATTAAAATGGGCGAGAGACTATTGTAATAATCCAGGCACGAAATGAAGATGCTGGCAGTGAGTGGTGACAGTAGATAGGGTAGCAGCAGAGTTTCTGGACCTGCTTTGGGGGTAAAGACAACAGAATGTACTAGTGAATTTGTTATCATGCGTGAACGTGAGATAAGCTTGACTCTGAAGTTTGGGACCTGAACAACAGAAAGAATGGACCTGCTATGGCAGAGGTAAGGAAGGCTTTTTGGAGCAGGTTTAGGGAAGGGGCACTGGGAGTTTAGACATGATGAACCTAAGATGCTCATTAAATGTTGAAGTGCAGATGCTGACTGGGCAGTTATGTATATTAGCCTGGAGTTTGGGAGAAAGAAAGAAGATATACATCAACAACTAGAGCAGTGGTTCCCAGCCTTTTCTTGTCCATGCCCGACCTAAGCATCTCTAAAATCCTGATGTCCCCTCAATCCCTGTGACATATAATTCTTATTATCTAAAAAGTGAACTCCTATTCACATGGAGGAAGCCTAAAAAGCCATTAACTTGGTCTAAACAAGCTTCCAAATAACATGGCATTCATGAAAGAGAAAAATAAAAGAACACAAGGACAGTTGAAGTACTGAGGAAGAAATCACTAAGTTGTTAATAATAATAATAATAATAATAATAATATGAACTGATAAGAAAAATAATAAATAAAGTTTCAAAATATATAGTAGAGACCTGAAATGCATAAATATATCACAATATATATTTATATACTGTATATGAGGCTCCTGGAACCATAAGAAATGCAAAAAAATTCACTGTTAATAACTCATTCTCAAATTGCCCCTCTTAAAAATCAAATTGCCCTCCTGTGGGGCATGTGTCCCATGTTGGGAACCCCTGAACTAGAGGGTATTTAGGACCATATGCCTAGGTAGACTCTGACAGTATTTTTATCTAATTCTTAGTTTCTGTGTATGCATTTGTGAGTAGGAATAGAGGATTGCTGGTTTATTTCAAGACACTGGGTCTCTAAGGAAAGAAACATTTCCATTGTCCTTGGCCCCATGCACTACCTACTTCAGAGTCAGCTGACCCTCCCCCAGCCCGGCAGCTGGAGCACAGGCTTGTGAATCCAGCTCCTGACCCGCCTGCCAGGCATCTGACATGGTTCTCTTCCTGAGGACAGGTTCGCCTCTTCCCAACTCCTGCCTGGTCCTCTCTCTGGTGCTGGAGAGGAGCCAGGTGCTTAGCAGCACACCCAGCATGCAATGCGCAGGAGCCCTGCCCACCTGGCGCATGGTCACCCACCACGGCAGGCCCTCGGTTCTCCTGCCCTGCTAGTTTTTCTTCCCTGGGAGTTACTTCTTTAAGAATTGCAAAAGAATAAAACTGTATAGTAAACAGATACCTCCCCACGCTCACAGTGTGGAGTGAGATAAATATCTCCTCACCTTGGGTTCAGTGGGAATATTATTCACGATGAGGTCAAGACTGAGGTAGCAGCAGGAACATTGGCTGTGCTGCTCCCTCAGGCCCCGGCTGCCTGGCCCCATCTTCTGGCATTGGGGTGTTTATCATGCTGAGTTTTAATCTCACTCTGTCTTTGAAAACACTTCAATGGGAAGCCGAAAGAGATCCATAAACATCGGCTCTTAAGATGCCATTTTGTGCCATTTCGATGACAAAATAAAGTTCACATGTAGTTCATGTTAACGTGAGTTTCTAAATCCTCATCAGCAAGGCCAGCATGCTGAAGTCAAATTCCAAACATCTGATGGTAAGTTCCCTCTCTCAGACCTCTAACATTTTATAAACTATCTCACTTATCTCTCCAGCTGCAAATAACAGCCAGTTTGTTCGCTCCCAGGACTTAACTGACCACGGGAGAAAGTCTGTGTACAGTTTCACAACCAGATGTACGTTCCACAGCCAGTGAGCGGAGTCGTTCCTAATCTCTAACCACACACATACTGACCTCCGTAGGTAATGTAAAATTAGAATATGCAAATAGTTAAAGCGATTTGGTCTGAGCCCCATTATTCCTGTCCCCTCTGGACCCCCATTTTGGTAATTGACACTTATTGGGTTTAATGTTCTCCACATGTAAGATGTCTACAGCACTCAGTCCTCTCCATTCCCTCTGAGCTATGAGAAAGCAGAATACTTCTTTGGTCTGGTCACTCCTTCCTAAGCTGTGGCTGCTAGAAGGAAAAGGGTAAATAAATCAGCATTCCACTTTATGGTCCAAGACACAGCTCTCATAGCACACTTTTCTCTGCGGGATGCAAACAATTCCAATAAATAAAGGACTAATGGGTGAGCAGTTTGTGACTGGAGTTCATACTCCATCGGACTTGCCGAGGCATTCGGGATGTGCATGCATGTGGCCAGTGGACTGCATGGAACAAGTAGCATCACAGTTGAGACATACAAGAAAGCCAAGAGAGCAGGGGCAGGCAGCACCCCAGGTCTGGGGAGGGGGGAGAGGGACTCAGAGCACAGGCTAAATTTGTCTTCCTTTGAGTTGCCAATTTTTCTTCATTTGGAACTCTCCTCTTACTTCCTTGACAGTGCTTTCCCCTACACAAACTTCAGAATCTCCTGGAAGTCCATAAGGAGGCCCTGCGCACAGTAGTCCTCCTTCAGTGTTTGCTGAACTGAACAGGATGGACCTGAGATGCTCTAGATGCTCTAGATGAGCACACATGCATACACACATATGGTCAGATTTCACCCAGTGGCACCCGAGGCCAGGAACAAGGGCATGTTTGAAGTGGGTTTGGTGAGGCAGCGTGAGGTTTGGTGGGAGAACCAGGCTATTGGGCGTTACTAGGGCATCACTGGAAAACCTGATTTAGGCAGGAAAAGGGAGAGAAGAATGCAGAAACATGATTTCAGAGGACGAAGGAGGAAGCTACAGCACTAGAGGGTAACAGGGGAAAGCAATTCAATAAGGGGAAGGACAAGGAAGATGCTGAAGATAAGGACATTGTAAGCAAAAACCAAGCTCAGAGCTGATGACCACAGAGACCTTCAGAATCCTGAGTCGCCATGAGATCCCTGTGGAAAGGACCACACAGGGAGAACAGGAAGGACAGCCCTGCAGTGTGGCCCCACAGAGGCCGTGCAGAGGGAAAGGGGCTGGAACCCCGTGATCAGCGCAGTCAGCACATCAGCACAGCATCCTGTGGGCAGAGGTGACTGGGGACATGGCAGGAGGCAGGAGAGGAAAGCGGTAGCATTCATCTCAGCTGTTAGCTTCCATGTGTGAATGTTGAACTGAATTCTGGGTGAGACCCACAAGATGCCATTAGGAATATTAAAACCCTCAGCACGTGCTTTTTCCACCTTTCTTCAGATTAGTGAACATATCATACAAAAGGGAATTGACTTATTGGTTCTCATTGAGGGTAAAAAGGAATTTGTTAAATCTTACCTAAATAAGTAAAAGTACTTACTTGTCAAAAGTGGTAACACAGAGTCCTGGTGACAATTACAATCCTAGGAAAGAACCCCACAAGGCTCAGATTGATGACCCAGCATCACTGCAAGAGACTTGGAAGAACAGCTACTTTCTAAGTTGGCCATTTTCACAAGGACCTGCAGAACGAAAGGCCCAGATTCTCATGAAAGTGGCACCTGGTGACTGGGAGCTTGGGAGCCCTGTGGTCCATTTCTGCCTGGAGTCCGGATGCAGTTTCCACCCTTTGTCAGAGGTGAGAGTGGGAGTGTTTCTCTTTAGCAGCAGCCTTTCGCCAGGGGCAATAAAGCTTTGACTTGGTGGGCCTCACTTGCGTGTGTCTTTTGGCCACTGATCTATGCTAAGTCTCTTTCTTCATCGCTAGATGTTTGTACTGGTTTTTGTTTGAGAGTATTTGTCCCAGGAGTTGTCCCTCCTGGGAGGGCTGGGACAGTCCGCCTTGGGAAATCCAACTTCCTCTCCAGCCAAGCAAGTCTCATGAGCTGGGAGCTGCAGAGGGGACACCCTTTTCACTTGGACTCTGGTGGGACAGTTGGGACACTGAGGCTCAAAGATGAAGAGGCAGCAGCCAGAGCAGCCATATCAGTTAACCCACAAGACCAAGTAAGGTGTCCCCCATTCAGAGGAAGATGTGTGGATAGAACACAGAGAAGCCAGCCCATCTCTGCTGTGCCCCCACTTTCACCTGCCTCCCCAGCAGCCGAAGCCATCTCACTTACACTGTGCCAACGTCCCTCTTCTCTCTCTATCTCAGGGTCTCTTTATGGCTTCACTCTTCCCTTCTTGCACCGCCCTTTCCCTGCTAGTCACTGAGAAACAAAAGCCAGAGGTCCTGGCCAATGTTCTGAATACATTTTCTCCCCTCGACATAATCTCGCTCTTCTCTGTCTCTAAATATGCCCAGGGCTTCTATCTCCTAAGGAAAATAAAAGCCACCTTCAGGCCTGCTACCCTGCAGGTCCAGGCTCCCTTTTCTTCTCAATCCCTCGTGTGAACCACAGCCTACGACAATAAAACATAATACATATTTGGTCTTTGTCTCTATTTCTGGTTCCTGACACACAATCTCCAGAGTGATGAGTACCTCCTCTATGCTAACTAGAGGCCTGGTGCACGAAATTCATGCAAGGGTAGGCCCTCACAGCCCTGAAGGTTGTCCAGAAGGTTGTCCAAAAGGTGATCCAGAAGGTTGTTCAGTCTTTCCGCTGTTCAGCTGTTTGGTCAATTTGCATATTATGCTTTTATTATTATAGACAAGATGACTGGTATCCAGGAGGCCCCTGGATAGAGATTAGAACTGGTAGGGCCACTCCTGGGCTTCCAGGGAGGAGAGGTGGGGGCTGGGGCTGGATATTGAGTTAAATGTCAATGGCCAATGATTCAATCAACCGTGCCTATGTAATGAAGCCTCCGAAAATACCCTGAGCAATGGAGCTCAGAGAGCTGCTGAGCGTGAATACGTGAGGTGTAGGGAGGGTGAAGCACCCAGGATGGGTGTGGAAACTCTGTGCTCTTCCCCATACCTGACTTAGACACCCCTTCTATTTTGCTGCTCCCAGCTATATCCTGAGTTCTGTGAGATGATCTAGCAAATGATCAAACCTGAGGAAGGGGTTGTGGGAAGGCATGACTTAAGCTGGTTTATCAAAAGTAAAAATGAGCCCCTGACATTTGGGACCAGCATCTAGAGTGAGGGCAGCTTGTGGAACTAAACCCTACACCTATGAAATTGACACTAACTAGGTAGTTAGTGTCAGAATCAAACTGGACTTTAGGACATCCAATCAGTGTCCAGAGGATCGGGGAATGGGCTGGCTGTTGGTGTGGCAATCCCCTACACGTTGATGTCAGAAGTGTTGTGGGGAAAACAACTCTGAGGGCCTCCACTGCTTGCTCTTCTCTGACCCTTGCTGCCCCCGCGGCACTGTCTCAATGATGGCCCTTTCTCTGGGGACTTGACCTCAGCCTTTCCCAGGCCTGACTCTGATTTGGAAATTTAGCTGGTTCACTTGAGTGATTGGCTTCCATTTCTGATGATTTTACCTTCAATTTGGTCTTCCTGTTCCTAATTATTTCTGATTAACCCCATAGTTATATAGCAATAAGAATCAACTGATGCTTCTGACATGACATCAGGTGACTTGCCAGGAATAACAGACCTTCCTTAGGACATATATCTGTTACCCTCATCTCACTCCTTATTTGTCCAGCCAATGAGATGTGCTCATCCTCTCATCCGATGCCTTCAAACGCTGATCACCTTCAAAGAGAGGTCATTCTTCTTTCTTCTGCTGTTATCATCACATACACCATAGATATTTTAGAAATTATTAAACCTGACACATATATTTAAGTTATCTCCCAAATCTGTTTACTCTATGTATTATGAACTTGACTCCCCCAATTAAAAAAAGTCTTTTGCTCAGTTTTTCATCCCCGCCAGCCAGCTAGTATCCTTTTCTCTCCTCCTCTATTCATTCCAACTCTTTAAAATACGTCTCATGCTCTTGATCTTTATTTCCGCACATCCTACACCATTCTCAATACATTTAATGGCTCCCATCCCCATCACTCCCAAAACAGCTCTTCCTAAGTTCACCAAGGAGCTCTTTGTCACCATCTACATATATAAGAGCCCAGCGCCTGGAATGGCAAAATGACCAGAATGACTGGAATGATCAGTGGCTATGATGCGCACTGTGGCAGCCAACCAGCCTGATCTGGGCCCCAATCGGCATGCCCCCACCCCCGGCTGGCCCAGCCCCTAATCAGTCCCTAACACCCTGATTGAGGGTATGGTTGGCTGGCCAATTGCCCGTGGCCTCTCCAACCAGCTTGGCCCAATAAGCCCCCAGCGGGGTGAGCCGGCCTGAACCCACCCATGAACAAATTTATGCTCCGGGCCTCAAGTAAGCAATAAACTTTTCTCAAACCTTACTCTTATTTAATTTCCCAGCGGTGCTTGATAATGTTAACAGCCCCTTTCTTCTCAAAATCCTCCCTTGAGTTTCTAGCCATTCGTGTGGTTCTTCTCTGTCTCTCTTGAAGGATCATGTTCCTCTCTCCAACCAATAAATGGTGGAGATCTTCAGAACTGGCTACAGGTCTTCTTTTTCTCACCCTGCACTCTCCCTCCAAACTCTCAGCTATGCCTGTGGCTTCAATTGGTTATCACCCATAAGTAGATGACTGACACATTTAAGTTACAGCGTTAGCAGGTGACTACCATGCATTTGGACCTCACCCCTGAGCTCCAGCCCCCTTTTACATATACCTTCCTCATTAATATCTCAAAATTCCTTCAGACTCAACATAAGCAAAAGTGAATTCATTGTTACATCAATCCTCACGTTGGCTGGAAAGCAATGGCACCTTACATTCAAGATAAACTAAGAAGCATTTTTTTTATTATAATAAAGGGACTATTTATCAAGGTGCAGGGGAAGTAAAAGGAAATCAACAAGGACAGTGAGAAGAGGGAGTAAATCCTCTGCCCTCACTCTCCTCCCGGCCTCTGACCTACCGATGGTCATTGGCAAAACTCAAACAGAAACAGTGCGACCTGTGGAGGTGAGCAGTCCACAGCTCAAATCATGGAGGAAATGGAGTAGAGCTGGAGGGACACACGAATAATACTCAGCATGATGATCCTCCCACTAAAACCAGTTCTCTCCCAGCATTCCCTGCTCAAGGAGCAATGCCACCATCCACCCATCAATCCTCCGGAAACTTAGAATATTCTCAACACCCCCTCTCCCTGACCTCCACGTCTAAGTCATCACATGTCCCGTAGGACTGCTTAGAACAATCTGGCCTATTTTAAAACACACTGCTTCAGGTTTCATGCACATCCCTTTCAGAGCACTCATTACAGTGAATTCTTCTCTTCTGGTAGGATTGCTTCACTGGCATCATTCCCCCTCCAACCTGTCAACGCCATGCAGCAGAGACTCTGATTAACTTCACTCACCATCATCTCTCCTGTCTCTTGCCCAGGTCCTGGCATGGAGAAGGTACTGAACACTATTTGATGAATGAAAATGTGTTAGAGCTTATGGGGACATATAATCACACGCTCACATCCTATTGTCCTTGGGAAAAAGCTGGACCTCAGAGATGTAGAGCAACCCATCCAAGTATTCAAAGTAAGTTAAGAAAAAAGAGATAGTTTTACCATGAACTTTCCAAGTATTAGGTCCAAGTATAGCAGGAATAGCTGTCAGTGCACAAACTCAGACATGCAGGAAACACCATCTTTTTAAAGCCCAATAAAATCTAACTATAGCTCTACTGCCATTGAGCTGAAGGAAAACTCAGGTATTTGTGGATCTTCACTTTTGCTCAGATTGCAACAGAATCAAGGCGTTTGTGCAATACCCAGCAATGGTGAGAAGGGCTTGGTCCTAGTCTCCAGTGCACCACGACCTTGCTGAAACTCTCATTTTTCTGGACTACAGTGATTTGTTGAGTTTTGGATGCTCTCTGCTTCTATGCCATCTGTAGGTGAAGTGTAGGGATTGGTGCCTGGGCTGGAAGCCTCAGAACCAAGGGCCCAGCTCCACAAGCTTCCTGAGAAAAGCTCCCCAACTTCCCATTGTCTCTTGACACTTTAGGGGGAGGTCTGTGACTTTGTGCTCTTACCTCACCCTTGCTTTTATCTTCTGTTTTTATTGTAGGTAACAAACTAGTCATCTCTGTCCCTCACACTCTCCTTTTCTCCTGGTCTCCTGCGAAAGGGATTCCTTAGTGGAATTTCATCAATGAGCTCAAAATTCAGTAAAAGAGAAGCTGGGAAGGGAAGTGGCTTGCGGGCAACTTCTGCTATAATTGAAATCCTTTTCCAAAGCAAAGAGGCACAGAAGAGCTGTTCCCTTTAATGGAATAGATATTGGGGAGGGGAAATAGGAAAACCAAAAACACCTGCATTTTTCAATATATATATACTGCTACACTATTATTATCTCATTAAAAAATGTCACCACAAACTTGTGATTTAATGACTGTAGACTCCAATTTTTAGATGAAAAACTGAAGTTAAGCAGTCTTCACTTATCTAAGGTAACCCAGCTAGTAGATGGCCAAAAGATTCAAGTTTAATATGTGACTAACCTCAAGCCTATGTCCTTTCATCTGTGCCTGCTTTGGGGGAAATGAAAAGGAAAATAATACCCAAATAAGGCACACTATTATCACAGGCTAGTGGCCTGGGCCAGCCCACCCACGGTGGGATGGAGCCCCAGGTTCCCACTGGAGCAGAGGGTCTGCTGTAGAGGAAAAAAAAAGTAGAGAGAAGTTTGAGCATCAGAAAACAACAACCCTGAATTATCAAATGAGGACATTTACAAAGAAAGCTGCCATTGGACTTACTGCTCTGGGTCTGGCCTTCCGAGCCATGGCCATGCAACTTGTTCTAAAAGGCAGGGCGTTTTGCAGCAGCACCTTTGAGCTGGGATTTCTTTAATGGATTCCAAATGAAATCCTTGTCCTCTTCATGGGACAATCTCTTGTTTTAATGCCAGAGCCTTGCTGTTTGATGGAGGGAATATTGTCAAATATGGTTCCCATTCCATATTCATCAGAAAACACATGGGATACATAGACTTCCTGGACACACACACACACACACACACACACACAGTAAGTAATCTGATGATGACATTTGGAATTGATCTCACACACATTACATGCTATGAAAGTCCTCTCTGTGCTTGTTGCCTACGAAGGTCAAATGCACCCTCTTGTGGTAAAATGGCACATTTTGTTTCCAGATTATTTCTGTAGCAGAGCTGACAAAATGATAGTTTGAAGAATAATGAGTACCTGAGAAGAAACAATGAAACTTATAATGAAGTTTTAAAAGGTCAATGATACTGCCCGGGAGGCGTGGCTCAGTGATTGAGCTTTGCTCTATGAACCAGAAGGTCATGGTTCAATTCCTGGTCAGACCATATGCCCGGGTTGCTGGCTGATCCCCAGTGCAGGAGCCAGCTGATCAATGATTCTCTCTCATCATTGTTGTTTCTATCTCTCCCTCTCCCTCTTCTTTCCTCTTTAAAATCAATAAAAATATATTTAAAAATACTAATAATAAATATCAATGATATTGATCTCATGGTCCCATAGTCTCCAATTCTCAAGTGGAAAAACTGAGGCTCAGAAGCCTTACATAACGTGTCCAAAGTAGCCCAACGAAGGAGTGGGAAAGTGAAGCAAAGACTGGCTTTCCTCCCTGTTAGAGCAGACAAACCACAAGAGCATGGATTCCAAGGACTGTGAGCATAAGGCTGGAGGACCCTGACCCTGACCAAGGTTAATGCCATTACGGAGAGGATGAACTGCCCCCTTCCCAGGATGGAAGGGCCTCTCTTTCCAATCAATACTCGCTGCTCATCTGTCACTCACGTATGGAGCCAACCCATCCAGGTTTTGAGGACCTGATGCCTGTGAGGCTGTCCTTGGAGCTAGACATACTGTGCTGACAGAGACGACATGATCCCTGACACAGGAAGCTTACGTTTACTATGATGAATTAGTTTTCTGTCTGTGCAAAAAATCTCCACTCACTTAGAGGCTTGAAATCACACCCATTTAGAGCAACCAGTTTCTAAGTCAAGAGTCTGTACATAAAGTGCTTGGGTCCCTGTTTAAGGCCAGAATCAAGGTGTCGGCCATGCTGAGCTTTTATGTGAAGGAAAGAATCCGTGCCCTCCAAGTTCCTTCAGGTTGTTGCATAATTTAGCTCCTTATCTCCATATGGTTGTAGGACTGAGGCCCCCAGTCCCTTGCTTGTTGTCTGCTGGGGTCTCCCTCAACTCCTTATCATTTCCCACGTTCCTTCTTGCACAGCTGCCCTCCATCTTCAAACCAGCAGTAGCGCCTCCTGTTTTTGCCATGCTTCCAAGCCCACTGTCTTTCCCTCTGCCCCAACCAGAGAACTCTCTCCACTTTTAAAGAGCCAGTGTGATTTGATTGGGCCCACCTAAATCATCTTCCTTTTGCTACGTAACAGAACAGTCATGGCAACAAGACCTCATCAGAGTCCCTTGGAGCTGGAGATACAGTGATGACCGAGACCACATGACCCCTGGCTCAGGAAACTTATATGGTATATTCGTTTTCTGTCTGTGCAACAAATCTTCACACACTTAAAGGTTTAAAACCACACGCATTTAGAGCATCCAGTTTCCACCCACAAAGGGAAGAGGATCGTACAAAGTGAGGGTCATTGAGAGGTATTCTTAGAAATCTGCCTCCCACAGTGGGCAAGACAGTAATGAAGACAAAAGAATAATTCTTGGCTATGAAATCCAAGGAGGGAAATAAACAGGGTATTCTAACAAGAAGACCTGAATCCCAAGGACAAGCTAGTCACATGGCAAACAGCCAGCCCAGAGCACAGTTCTCAAAAGACCAGCTGGGACACATGTGGGCATCGGAGGGGAGAGAGAGCTGCCAGAGAGAGCGCTGCAAGGTAAGGTCGGAGAGAGAGTCCAGCAAGACAGTGTGGGCTTTGCAGGCCTTGGTGATGAGTTTGGATGTTTTTAATGTGCTTGAAAGCCTTTGAAGCATTTATACTAAAGAATAGTATGATCCAATTTGTATTTTAAAAAGACATCTTTAGATGCTGAATAGGGAGGGGTTAGCAGGGAGGAGAAGTGGAAGTCGAGGGAGCAGGGAGAGGCCCTTGGTGGGTCAAGGAAAGAAGCTGGTGGGCTGTGTGTGGTGGGCGGTGGGTGGGGAAGGCAGTAGTGGGAGAGTGCTGAGCACTCATCAAAGATCCATGTGGAGCTGTGATTGACTGGACTTCCTGATGGGCTTAAATTCTTTGATGTAAATTATTGCTTAAAATTGGAACTTAGCATATCTTAATAAAACCATGTGATGTCCTCTGCAGTAAACACATTTCTGCACATAAAAACAAGGTGACCCACTGAAGTCCTGCAGGAGCGAGCAGAGGGGCCAGTAGCTGGGCACTAAAGTTGAAGGGCAGCTGAGAACTCCCCTGGTGGGGGCACTGGGCATGGCACACCATCTGGCAGCTCGGGCTCCAGGGCAGGTGTGGTGGATGCTGAGGCACAGGACGATGGCACTCCCCATGCCAGGCCGCCCACGGGGATCACAGGCTCTGAACTGGCAACGGACATTGGAGGCATAAATCCCCCCCATCCCTTTGGTCTGTTTCTGGGATTTGAAAAAGATGTGCACAAATGCTTACAGAATCAATGCAAAAGTCTCAGTCATGGTCAACACAGACTTACTGCAAGCATGAAACCAATATAAGGAATCAACGCAAATTACTTCATTCAAAACAGACTCAGCGCACTTAGCAGAAGATAAAGCTTTGAAGAAGTTTTATTCTCAAAGACATTTAGATGTTACCCAATTAAAAACAAAGCAAGGGAACTATACACTGGAACAAGATCCGGTCTTGCCCCTCATTACATAAAATACTATGTGTTCATATCAATCAACTATGTTAAACCTCACACACACACACACACACACCATTACACACACCTCACACATCAAACACACACACACATCACACACATCACACACAAACATCACATACACACATACATCACACACACATCACATACACAACACCATTACACACACACATCACACACACATCACATACACAAACACCATTACACACATACATCACACACACATCACATACACGTCACACACACACCATTAACACATACATCACACATGCATCACACACACCCCATTACACACATACATCACACACACACATCACACACACATCACATGCATGCACACCATTACACACATACATCACACACATCACACACACATCACATACACACACCATTACACACACACATCACACACACATCACACACACATTACACACAAACATCACATGCATGCACACCATTACACACATACATCACACACATCACACACACATCACACACACACACCATTAACACATACATCACACACATCACACACACACCATATTACACACATACATCATATACACATCACATACACATCACACACACCATTACACATCATACAGACACATCACACACACCATTACATACATATATCACACATGCACATCACACATACACATCACACACATCATATACACACATACCATTACACACATACATCACACACAGCACACACATCACACACACCATTACACACATACATCACACACATATCACACATACGCACCATTACACACATACATCACACACACACATCACACAACATTACACACACATTGCACACACACACAATACTGCAGTCTGGAGCATCAGAGAAATGCAGGACATTGTCTGTCCTACTGTCCCCATCTCACAGGTCAGCCCACCTGTGCCTTCTCCTTTTTTTCATGGGGGCATTGCAATGGCTGTTTCTGTACATTCTGTGGTTTTTCTAGATTCCTAACTCTTCCTGCATCCACTTCAAATGTTTATATTTGAATAGGAGCCTTTTTGTGTTCTCAAGTTTTTAAATATATTGCCATATTGTCGTACATAGTAATATCTGATACTTGTTTTAATCTCTTCCATATTTGCATCTCCTTTCTTGTTGCTAACATGGTACAATGTTGCTTTCTCTCTTTCTGCTTAATCAGAGTCAGCAGGGAAATATCTACAACAATCATCATTTCAGATGCCAACTTTTGGTTTCATTTATCTTTTCAGCTCTTCCTTTGTTTTCTAGTGAATCAACATAAGCTTTAATCTTTATTAATACACACCTCCTTTCATTTGGTTTTTGTAAAAATACTTTCTAAGGTTGTACTTTGTTCATTTATTTTTTGGCATTTTTTCAAAATTAAAGTTATCATGTGTGGCTCTACAATTTTCTGTAAACTTTACTTGCATCTGATAGGCTTTGGTATTGAAATATTTTCTTTGTTATTAAATTTGAGACTTTTTAAAAAATATGACTTGCCATTTGGTTAAGAGGTTACTTATGAGACTGTTCATCAATTTATTTTTTTTATTTTTTAGAAATAATTTTAATATTATTAGAATACATTATCAGACAAATATATAACATAAAATGATTTATCAATATGGATAAGTGTATATTTACATATACTGCTATCATATCTCAAAGGATACATATTAAGATTGTATAATTATTTCTAGTTTAGTAAGGGGATGATCACTTATTTCAAATCATTCTCTTTTCAACTTATAAACATGAATTATTATTATTATTATTTATTCAGGATTTTTCTTTTCTTTTTATTTTTTTATTACATACAGTTTGACAAATATTAGTACATATATCTCTTTTTTCCCCTGCCCTTCCCCCCGCCTCCCCTACCCCCCAGTGTTCTGCGTCCATTGGTTATGCTTAAATGCATGCATAAAAGTCCCTTGGCTGTTCTGTTACCCCCCACCCCCAACATCCCTGTCCTTGTTGCTGTAATTTGGCAGTCTGTTTGATGCTGTTCTGCCTCTGCATCTATTTTTGTTTACCAGCTTATAATGGTTATTATTATCCATTGGTCCACTTTTGATTGGATTATGAAGAAAGAATGTGGTCTGGAAAGTTCCTTCTTTGGGTAAAATATTGAAGTTTTCTTTTAATTAAGTACATCACAGAAATTTTATTTGTTCCACAGAATTGTTTTAAAGTTCTCAGTGGTTAGAGCATAGTCTGGCACTGAAAAGATCACGGGTTCAATTCCTGGTCAAGGGTATGTACCTGGGTTTCAGGTTTGATACCTGGCCCCAGTTGGGGGAGACAACCAATCATTGTGTCTCTCTCACATCCATATCTCTCTTCTCTTCTCCTCTCTCTCTCTCTCTCTCTTTTCTCACCCTCCCTTCCTTCCTTCCACTCTATCTAAAATCAATGGGAAAATATCCTCAGGTGAGGATTAATTACAACAACAAAAAAGGATTCTGTTTTCTCCTCAAGGGTTGTCATGTTCTCCCTCTATCAGTGGCATGTGTGTCTGTGTAACCAAATTTCAATTGTATATTACTTTACAGATTGTGTTGTTCAAATACCATATATACCTGCTTAATTTTTCACTTGCCAGATTTAAAATTTTTCCATTATAATTGCATTTTTTGGTAAATCTCCCTTTATATTTTTAGTTCTTCAGCCATTACAATATTTAACAAGTATTGCTAACACGAATTTTTTTCTCCATCTAGACAAAAATGAAGTCACTCGCTGCACAGGAATTAAACATTTAAAAGGAAAATCAAAACCACTGGGAGAAAGTCAGGAGGATGTAACGCTAGAGACATTTCAAGGAAGGCTGCAGAAATCAAAATCCATACAGACATGTTTGTCTCCATAAAATGTTAACCTTTTACCGAACAAAAAATACTACACACAAAGGTGGCAGCAGGCAACGGAACACAGGTGTGAAGGCAAAAGCTCCTGGGGAAGCCCTGTGGGGGCCTGGGCCCCTCTGTGTGTCCCATGGTGCAACCTGGCTTTCTCTCTGTGGTCACTGAACTGTTTCACGTTAGTTGAAGCCTTGAGGCCCTGCATGTGCAGCAGCCTGTGCCTCTTGATCAGCAGGCGTGTAAACGTAGGGAGCTGAGCCGTGTTTGACATTTAAACAAGGGTTGGTCTTTGCCAGCATCATTTGAAGGAACCAGTGGGTTACCTGTGCCTGCGAGTCCAGCCCTTAAATGCCTCGTGATGTGAAAAGAATCACCTGCCACTTACAATTAGGAAACCCACAAGGTGAGGGTGCCGGGGCCTCTGCTCAGAGGAGACAGGACAGCCTCCACACACCAGGCTTCTGCTCATGACTGTCACCCAGAGGAGGGAAAACATCCTTTGCTTGAGCTCTGCAGGCTCAGAAACACATCGGAGCCCTGCTGTTGCCAGCATGGTGAAAAGGGGTGCCCCCAGCCCCAGTGAGTTAGGGATGCTCTCTGCCCCACTGGGACAGGAAGGGGAAGATGCATTGAAGCCAGGAACTTGGCTCTAGGACCTGGGGGTCACTCGCAGGACAGCAGGATGTGGAACTAACAGCGCCTCTCCAGTCAGCTAGCAGACAAGCGCTCTCCATCCCCTAGATCTAAAGAGCACCTGGAAATCAGAGAAGACAGCTTGGTAGGAAACTGTGCTGGCCAGAGGAGAGGACAGCCAAGCTAAAAGACTCTCAGCCTCACCAGTGCTAGGACATACAAACAAGCCCCAGTCTACCATTTCCCCCACAATACTGGCAAAGATAAACCAGCCCAGTGCCCAGAGCTGGAGAGAACGAGAGTCAACGGCAAGCTCGCACATCGCTGGCATGAATGCAACTTACCTCAGGGTCTTTGCAAAACATTCTGGCAATATTTTGTTAAAAATGTGGATGTTGGTCCCCACAATCTCGCCTTGAGAAATAAAAATGAAAGTGCCATGAGGTTAGAAGTACAATGTCACTAAATGTGGCAGAATCTTCTAGAACATCCTGCAAGTCATCTGAGTGCCATTAGTTTGGAGAAATCTTAGGTTGAGACCATTCAGTTCCACTGAGAATATTCAGACACGAGAAAGAGGGAGTCAGACCCACGGCTACTGGCCCACATGGTCTTCCAAAAATAGCACTTTAATAATACTAGTCGGAGAGAAAAAAAATGCTAAGTCAATTACAAAAGAGGGGAAAAAAGCAAATATATAAGATTTAGAAAAAGAAAGGAGATATAACAGTTCATAGGAAGAAGAATCAATTAATGAGAATAGTATACACACCTTGTGCACAAATGTATGCAATAGTAGACACACACATATATGTTTCGAACAGCTGATTTCTATGAAAGTATAAACTACACCGACTTATGCTTTTCAGTGGTGGAAAACCTGACTGGATATATTCATGTTATCTTTTAAAAAGTTACTCAGTACTACCCTCAAAATGTGCTGAATCAGATGAAATATGGCAGAACTTTAACAGTTGGGAAAATAGTTATATCCCTGCTAAGTGATCTGCTGTGGACGCTGGGGGACCCCACTCTGAAGACACATGGTGACTTGATACAGAAATGTGATGCAAAGCACACAATGTGAGAACTAGCTCACCTTCCCCAATATTGGTGTGCAAAATTATGAATGCTTTGTAACTAAAAAATTTGATTAAGTAACATAAAATCAAAATATGCATAAATAGCTCTAACCTGTTTGGCTCAGTGGATAGAACATCAGCCTGTGGACTAAAGGGTCCCGGGTTTGATTCCAGTCATGGGCACATGCCTGGGTTGTGGGCTCGATCCCCAGTGTGGAGCATGCAGGAGGCAGATCAATGATTCTCTCTCATCATTGATGTTTCTAGCTCTCTCTCCCTCTCCCTTCCTCTCTGAAGTCAATAAAACTATATATTAAAAATATGCATAAACATACCATAACTTTGTGTGTGAAGGTAATTCCGTGAGTATTCCAGTTCTTAAATAACTGGATAAAATCAGTGCACTGTAATCAAAATCCAATACTTCTGTTTTATTTTGTTGGTTTGTCTGTTTCTGCAAGGTGAGGGTGAGGGAGGGAGCTTCAACAAAATTCTGAAGGTCACCAGAAGAATAAATATGCAGGCGGAAGAGACTTTAAAAGAATAATAGTGGAGGGAACTTCATCAGAAATTAAAGTGCACTGAAAATAGTTAGAATCAATGTGCTATGGGCAGAATGAATAGGCAGGTGGGTAAAGAATAGACAAATTCAAATATTCTGAATGGCAGAAGACACACAAATTGAGTAAGTGTTACAAAAAAACTTTCGGTGGTGTACAAAGAACCGACTTACAGGAATACTGTATTAAAACTGGGCTAGCTGCTTGAGAAAAAATCAAAGAATGCAAAGGAAAATAAGAGATTATTGCACTTTCATTGTCTATCCCATTGGGAAGGATACAAATACTCTGCTCAAAAGACATTCTCTCTATTGGTGACAAAGGGAACCAAAGTTTTGCCACCCTGAAGCTGCCTTTTTAGATAATGATTTTAAGTCGTTTATTAAGAAACACAGACTCAGAACGAACCTTTTACTAGCCTCCAACTTTAATATATATATATATATATATATATATATATATATATATATATATATATATAATTAATTTTAGAGAGGAAGATAGAGGGAGATATAGAAACATCAATGATGAGAATTATTGATTGGCTGCCTCCTGCATGCCCCTTGCTGGGGATCAAGCTCGCAACTGGGGCATGTGTCCCTACCCAGAATTGGACCATGACCTTCTGGTTCATAGGTTGATGCTCAATCACTGAGCCACACTGGTGGGACACTGGCCCCTGATTTGAATTAAGGGGGAACTAGGAGGGCTTCAGGCACAGTCCTGAGTGTCTAGTGAGGGTTTCCCATCATGTGTGGTCTGCTCACCCTGAACTCCCTGAAACTGGCTCATTCTAATTCAACCCTCTTCTCCCTTGGCCACACTGTTGGACATATGCTTAATGGGGCCACGCTGTCTTTGGAATTTTCATGCCATGTGAGTTCCCCATGTGCATATGTTAATCTGTCTCTGTTAATTTATTAGCTCAGCTAGAAAAACTTAGAGGATAAAAAGAAAAGTATGGGTTATTTTTAGTTTCCACAGTGATATTAAAAAATGGGCAAACTTTTCTGCTATGGACTTCACCATGTGTTTCAATGTTTAAAAACCAACACAGCCCTAGATGGGTGCTTGCGTTGGTTGGAGCATCATCTCCACACAAAGGGTTGCCAGCTCGATTCTTGGTCAGGACACCTGCCTAGGTTGTGGGATCGATCTCTAGTTGGGGTGCATATAGGAGGCAACAGATCAGTTTCTCACATTGATGTTTCTCTGTCTTTCCCTTCCTCTCTAAAAAGCAATAAAAACATCCTCAGTGAGGATTCGAAACAAAAACACCTGACTGACCCAGCAACTTCCCTTCTCCATTTACTAAGGAATAGGTATCAAGATGTATAAAATCTAGAAAAATAGATTTCTTACTAAAAACAAACTCATAAAATAAACCCAACAAGAGTGAGAAATAAACTAAAAATAAACTCACAAGAGTGAGAAAATAGAAACAGCTCATTCCAGAGAACCAGTTGGCAAGGCGATCACAGAGTGGCCACTGCAGAAATGGGACAGTTTTAGATGACTTTACAGCTCAGTTCAATACAACCTGAAGGATCAGCCATGCCTCTAAATATTCTAACAGTCCAGCTCAGACAAGAGAACACAAATGCCTGTGAATTGCAGAGAGACAGGCAACTCCTCAGGGCAGCCCATGTGGACTTCTACCTCCACCCAAGTGAGGCTCCCTCTGGCCTGCAATGCCCCACCCCCTCCAGGGCAGGTTCTTGCCCTCCCTAAGCTCTGCCTGGAGAACCAGACTTTTGCTGTCTGGATGCAAAGCCTTCAGAGACCTTCCCTTCACTGGAGCAGGGTAGAGGCCATTGGCCAAGAATGAAATGTGCATCATCTTGCCTTATTATTCTGCCATATTATGTATGCATATGTTTCAAAATTACTTTTCAGCAAATATTGTCAGAAGTATTCTCTATTCTTATAAGATTTTTTTTTTTACTAATTCTACTTTCTTCCTTATAGCGTTATATATTGTTTGAGGCTCTGAACAATAGGCATGTTTTTTTCATAACGAAATGACTGATTTTATGTCAAAATAATCTGTAGGAATTTATAGATCAACTAGAGGCCTTGGTGCATGAAATTTGTGCATGAGCGGGAGGGTTCCCTCAGCCCAGACTGCACCCTCTCAAATCTGGGACCCATGTGGGGATGTCTGTCAAACATCCCTCTCACAATCCTGGACCACTGTCTCCTAATTGCTCACCTGCCTGCCTGGTCACCCCTAACTGCCCTCTCCTGCCAGCTTGATCACTCCTCACTGCCTCTGTGTGAAACCCTGGTTGCCCCAAACTGCCCCCCCCCCAGGTCATAGGCAGCCATTTTGTGAGGGCATGAGGGTTAATTTGCATATTACCTCTTTATTATATAAGATTGAGGAGATAACTGACATCTTTACCATAGTAAGTCTTTCTGTGTAGGATAACAGGTGGAAATCTACTCCATGCATTTGAAGTTCTGCTTAGACATACAGTAAATTTTGAAGTTTTCTTCATATACGCATAGATGTTTCTTGCGTTTTGTTGATCCTTGTTTTTAGTTTAACTTCCAGCTTGTTGTTGCTGGTGGACAGTAAGGAGATTGAAATCCATGCATTTCTGTGGGCTGGGTTGTCGGGAGGACAGTGGACATCTTGGCTTTGTAATGCACCTGGAGCAGATGCCTTTGGTGTTTTGCCCTGTAACTTCAGAAAGATATTTTTTGTCTTAGGAATTTCCTTATGGTTGCCAATTTACCAAGTAGTCTTTTTTTTTTTTTTCCAGGAATATTTCCAAACTACTTTAGTAATGTCAAGATTTTGTTATGGTCATTTCTTCTAAACTATTAATGTAGTCATTGTTATTTTAATTCTAAGACTAAATCATTCCTGGGTTTCTGGACAAAACAAAAATAAAACCCCACATCTTTAAGGAGTTAGTGTGGCTAGTGTGATATTAATACAGGAAGGGAGCCATGAGAACCAGATATTAAGCCTAAGAAGCCAGGGTGTTGAGTGGGACAAAAAGCCTGTTGGCTTCACTAGGATTACAGCTTCACACCCCCAGGGCATCCTCCACACTTGGGGACCTAATCCTCAAGGCAGACAGGTCACTACTAGTCATCACCTGGGGAAGAAAGATGAGTAGAGAAATTCCCCTGCTGGGCGCATGCCCAGTCCAAGCCAGGATGGTGCTGGGGGTGGTGCTTCTACTATGAGGCCTGTCTGTCTAGCCTGGGAAAAGGATTGGATTGGACGGGGGATACAGAATCCCAGAAGATATAGGAAATGGACTGGCTAGGACTGAGCCCCTCAGAAGCCTGGGAAAGATGGGAAAGTTGATGGGGTAGTTTGAAAGGGTGCTTGGTCCTTCCCAAACCCAAGATAAAATAATCTCAGTTTAACAAAGAGCCCTCATCTCCATAATGCATGCTCACTCCCAGTGTTCGCCCTCCACAGTAGCCAAGGGCCCGGACAGCCAGCAAGGGCCCAACAAGAACTGACTACCCACCTACCAGCTGAGTTGTGAATGGGGACAGACATGGCTTAAACCCACGGCACAGAATCTCTGGACGCTGGCCCTATGCCTGGGCTTGAGACAGACAAGGCTGCACCTTTTCCTCAATAGGAGGAGCGGGCCCAGGGCAGCCTGTGTGGCTCCACAGCCTCCATGCATGGGTACCTGGGGTGCTTTCCCATTACTCAGAGAGAACACCACTTTCCCCAGCAGCACAGGCGTCCTCTCCTTGTAAGATACTGATTCTATTGCTAATATTGTTCTTAAGATTTTGTTCTCACATTTCTGTATGACTTTTGTGTACAGCGTTCTGTTTTTATACACTACATTTGAAAGGCTTTCTTACCTGTGCTCTGCAAAATTCTTAGAATTGGAAGATTTTTCATTATTTCCTATGTGTCCGAGGGCTTTAAAGGTATAGAAATTGTTTTTACAACGACAGATAGAACTTACATCTAAACATTTCACAATGAACATAGTGGGTTATTTTTATAATCTAATAGAATGAATACTTTAATATACAAAATGTATTGAAGGATTCATAAATAAGATGAAATTAAGTACAAATGGAATCATAAAAATCAGTTGTATGGAAAAGTCCCAAACAGCTCTAAATACTTTCCATGAAATGAACTGGGAGGAAATATTAGCAAAGGATAACAGCAGCCATTCCTGCATGACAGGCTGGCTGGTCTATTTACCTTGCCCTTGGTGTTTCTGCCTCGCTCCACACCTCCTGCCCGTCACATGTAACATGTTTGGGAAGGGAATCAAAATTTGGCCCCCCTGAAGGTGCCTTTGGGATATTGATTTTGAGTTGTTTATTAAGAAACAAAAGACTCAGAAGGAACTGCTGGCGCTCTGCCTGTCCTGCCCTGCATTGAAGGGAGCCTTTGCATAGTCACCGCAAATCCTTTCCACTCACCAGGTCCCTTGTTCCCATTGTCTCTGAGTCACAGGCAAGAATTTCCCTGCACGTGTGTCCTGTTCTTCGAGACTACATGTAGATCCCATGCTCAATTCTGAAATCTAATGGCCCTTCCCCCTTTTCTCCAAAAATGTCACAGATACCCATGTGACCTCACTATCTCTGGAATTTCATGCCTATGTGAATTCCTCATGTGCATGGATTAAAACTTTACCTTCCTTCTGTTCAGCTGTCTCTGTTAATTGGATGATTAGCCCACCCAGAACTTAGAAGGTGAAAGGGAAAGTATTAGTACATTTTAGCCTCCACAGTTGAAGTTAGAAGGTAATTAGTTCCTGATTTGGTAAAGATGCTGATCTCTTGCAAGTTAGAGCTGAGGCTCAGGACACAGGCCGGTGCCTGCAGAGGAGCCCTGGGCCCAAGCTGTGGGCATATCCACCGCCTCCCAAACCACCATCTATTTGGGGAAATGAAGTTTTGTCCAGAAAGGTCCCCCATGCCTCTTCTCTCTCTGAATTACTGGTGACCAGCAGGAAGGGTGACATTGAAGGGTGGAGAACAGGTTGAATGGACCATGAGCACCAGGAGCAGGGCCAGTAGGGGTCTTTTGGGGACAGTCACAAGCCAGGAAAGTGTGCCAGCGGCTCTGATGAGTTTATTCTGCAAGCATTTGAAAGAAAAAGTTAACTATTTAGAATGATGCTGTCTCCATATCCTACTACAGCCACACGTGATGCTGGTCGCGTTGGCAGCTACTAGACACAAAGTGAAACAGCACATTTCCAAGAGGCACTGAGAGCAGATGGCCTCACTTCACAATTTAATCTGGCCAGGAAGCCTCAGGCACAGCGACTCCCCAAGCCCGGGAGTCGCTCTGGCTTCTCTCTGCTCCTAATCCTGTGACCCCCGCTTCTGCAGACCTCTCCATCCCTCCCAGCCATGGCCCTGAGACAATGCAGAGAGAAACTACCATCCATCTCTTTTAGGTTGTTTATCTTTGATGGCCAAACATCGTTAACTGGTAGGAAGTCAGTGGAACCGGCTGCATGGCTTCACGTGGACACGGAAGCAACCCTTCCTCCCGGAGCCAGAGCAGACCTGAGTGTCTGTCCTCACGAGCCCTAGGCTCTGCCCCACAGCCTTTGTGTAAATGGAAGCCAAGGGACAGTGAGGTGCCTTGGTTCTGGGTTATCGCACTGCCTGAGCACACAGATAAGACAGCTGGCTGCCCAGCCCTGGCCTGGCTGTTCCTTCTGTGAAGAGGGAACACTCCTGCCCCGACCATCTCGCCTCCTTTCCTTTCTCTCTTTTTCATGGCAGATAAGGTGTCGGGCAAATTCCTAAACTAATTCAAGAGTCATTTCCTTCTCAAAGCGGCTCCTGAATTCTATCCCAGGCACCCGGTCCTTTTATACCTACCTCCTCTCCAGCAGCTTATACTGGCACTCAGCTATCAGCTTCCTCCTCAAATAGACTTGAGCTCTTGAAAAATTAATAATTACTGTAACAGGTAGCAAATACTGTTTTAATTGCTGTGCTAAGCACTTAATATTTATTATGGTTATGATATTTACATGATTTATATTATTTATAGCATTATATTATTGCCCATGCTTTATACTTAATATATTATTATGCATACATGGTACTTAAAATATGTATATGATTTGTTATAATAACCTACAGGTAAGGTGTATCTTTATTCCCATGATACAGATGCATAAACTGAGGCTTAAGGAAATGAGTTAACTTGCCCAAGGTCATTAGCTAGTGAGTGGTAGACTTCATTCAGCTCCATGATGGTTGTGGGTACAACACAGATGTATTCACTCTTTAGCCCAGAGCCCCCGGCCTGCCCGAGGCACAGAGGATGCGAGGGAATAGTGACTGAACACGCACCTGACACATTTGGCAGCGAAGCAAGACAGAGACCAGCGGGAAGAGGAAGCAGAGACGCTGGGAAAAGGTCCCTGTAGACGGACGTCCTGGGGCTGCCCTACAGCACTCCTGGCCTTCATGGCAGCCCCGGGCACTTGCCGCACTGTGTCCCCACATACCAAGTCGCCGCATCACCAGCAACTCCTCAGCTCCATTGTCTGCCTCGTGGGCTTGACATGACCATGAAGTCCGAGAGATCTGCAATCACAGCACCCTGCTGCCTGGCACTCATCTCTCCTTCAATAAAAGAGGGAGCGAATGAGTGAATGAGTGAATGAGCGAATGAGCGAATGAGCAAAATGCGCCAACTCCCCCCAAGTGCAGCTCATTTTCATGTCCCCATGTTTGAAGTTAAGAATGACAAAAGTCTCTCCGACCAGGGGTCCTCAAACTATGGCCCGCGCGCCACATGCGGCCCGCCGAGGACATTTATCCAGCCCGCCGGGTGTTTTTGCCGCCTTGTTTTTTTTTTTTACTTCAAAATAAGATATGTGCAGTGTGCATAGGCATTTGTTCATAGTGGGTTTTTTTAAACTATAGTCCGGCCCTCCAACGGTCTGAGGGACAGTGAACTGGCCCCCTGTTTAAAAAGTTTGAGGACCCCTGCCTCCGACATTCGGGCTCAGAAACATTCACCCACTAAACATGATGGATATTTTTCTGTGCTTGGCATCTCCCTCCTGCAGGGCAACTCACTGAGCAGGCTTGGGGGGGAACCCCTGAGAAGTTACCTGCTGCCCCCCACTCTGCTACCTCCCTCCCTTCCCCCCCCACTTCCCGGGAAGAGGTCTTCAGGAGAGCAGCCTCCTGCAGCTCCCCACGTCTGTCTTCCAGAGTTCTGGTTTGATTTGACTTTAAACAAATAAAGAAACGTGACACTTATTTATCCTCAAGGATCCTAAAGCAATACTCTTTTACAATTTTCTTTTCCTTTCCTACCGAGACCATATCGGTTCAGATCCTCGCCTCGCATCAGACTGTGTAAATAACCTCCTTACCATAAATCAGAGGATTTCCTGCGGAAGGGAAATGCGAGAGTGGATGGGTACCACACACACAGCCCTCTCCTTGGTTCATCTGAGCAAACAGGGGCCGAGGCTGCAGCGTGGCTTAGGTGAGGCCTGAGGCCGGGAGCCCAGGGCGCCCTGTCTGGTCTCCTGTTAATCACCCAGTCGCCTTCAGCTGCCCTCCATTCTTGGGCTCACGCTCCCGTTTCTGCAGATCATTTTATAGCCTGTCTCCTTCCTATGTTAATAAGCAGAACTAGGCTGTTCAAGAATCTAGGAAATTGCACATTTTTGAAACAACAGATTGATTGTGAGCTGTGCAGAGCTGAAAGATTACGTTTCCCATAAATCTGTTTCCACTCAGGCCCTGGTTTGCATTCAGTGGCCACTCCCGCCACCTTGTGGGCACAGCTGGGTACTGCGTGCATAGAAAAATGATCCCAGCAAACACATGGCTGCGATTTTCTAAAGGACATACATACTCACAAGCGGATTTGGGCCCAGGAGGTAGCCTGACTTGAACAGCATGGCCACTTGGATATGAGGGAATTCCAGAGAAAACGGGAGATCCCACTGGAACTCATGAGTGTCCCTTTCCCTTTAAAATGTGATGCTAAGGGAAGGTCTTTAGAAAAGGCGATTTACAGCCATCGGAGGAACTTGCCCGTGATGAACGCTGTTTTTGAACTTAAGTGGACATAACGTATACCCTCCCACCTACGTCCACGTTCCACACTCGCAACATCTCAGACCACGGTCTCCCACTGCTCTGGGAAGCAGATGTTTACAATGCACCCAGCATCCCTGCTTTTCAGTTGGATTAACGGAGCAAGAAGACTTACAAAGCCCCACACTTACTCGCAGTGTCAGAGGCGCACAGTGATCTCCACCGGCCTGCCTGCTGGTCCACAGTCTCCAGCACCTTCTACACATTCAAGAAATTCAATTTGTGAATGTTGTGGAAAAATACAGAAAATGAGAGGGGGAAAAACACACACCCATAAATGAATGTCTGAGATTTATGCTAATAATTATAAAATATGAAGTAAATCAGAGGCAGGACATCTATGAATAGTGTGGAGGCTAAAAATATTAATACATTTCCTCCCACCTTCCAAATTCTTCTGAGGAACTAATAATAGATTAACAGAGGCTGGTTAACAGGAGAAAATCAAGTTTTAATACTTGCACATGGGGAATTCACACAGCATGAAAATTCCAAGGACAGTGAGGCAGCATTGGGTATATGAGACAGTGTGGACAGAAGAGGGAGGGTGCTTAGGGTTCAGAAGTGAAGAGGGTGGTTTACAGGTGGCTGAGGAAGAACAAAGCGGGCATGGCCAAGAAATTCTTGCCAGACAATCAGAGATGTGGGTACAGGGGGTTCTAGCCAACAGGTCTCTGTCTGAAACCCTCTATTTACAATACTTAATTCCAATTAGGCTAGGGCAAACACCCTAATATTCCCTCCCAGAGCAAGCCTTGTCAATCTCAGGCAGGAAGGGAGAGAGGGTCAAAGGTTCTTTCTCAGCCTTGTTTCTTAATAAACAGCTTAACATCAATATCTCAAAAAGGCAGCCTCAAGGTGGCAAAACTTCAATTCCCTTCCATAGAGTTAAAAGGCTTCCCCCAAAGTATAAAATTCTATCTATGGTAGACACAATTTTTCTTGTGCTACTCAGAAATGGCCATTTGTTCATTTAAATGGCTAAATAATTCATCAGGTTTTTTTTAAATAACAAAACTCCAGATGAAAGAGTTTTGCAAAGTTGCGTTATTATGGTCATCAAGGCTGTGAAATACCAGGAAATGTATCCTATATAATAAAACCTTAATATGCAAATTGACCAAACAGCCAAATGACCAGTCACTATGACACGCACTGACCACCAGGAGGCAGACATTCAATGAAGGCGAGTGCAGGTAGCCTTTCTCGCCTCCGCTGCATTCAAGGCAGTAAGGAGTGAGGGATTCCAGACTGCAAGAAGATGTCTGACTGCTGGCTTAGATCTGATCTTCAGGGGGATAGGCCTAAGCCAGCAGGCAGACATCCCCCCAAGGGACCCAGACTGTGAGAGGGTGAAGGCCAGGCTGATGGACCCCCCCATGCATGAATTTTGTGTACCAGGCCTTTAATATATATATATTAAATGGCCTGTACCCATCTCTCTCTCTCTCTCTCTCTCTCTCTCTCTCTCTCTCTCTATATATATATATATATATATATATATATATATATATATATATATACATACACACACACACACACACACTAGCTGTACCTGGCCACGCATTGCTGTGGCTCAGTCTGGTTAAATGGAAAAGAAAGAAAAGAGAAAGCACATGTTTCTAATATGTTTAACTGCACGATGCTTGTGGGTATACAATGCGTCCTCCTAGGCAGCTGCCCCTGGCACGCCGTCGCCCTCACCCTGTCCGGCTAGTCTGGCCTTGCACGTGTGCACCTCTTCAGCCCAGACCCTCCAGCACCGGCCTGCACCCTCGCTCCCCACTGGTGGCCCACATCCAGCACCCCGTGCCCCACGTCCAAAGCAGCCCAGCCGCTCCCAACTCCCACTGGCAGGGGCCCTGGCCGAGCCACCCAAAAGCCAGAGGAAAAAGAAGCTGAAGAAGCTTCCCCGCCCTCGCCTGCCACACTCCCCAAGAGCCCTTGGCAACCGGTGTTGGGGGGACCTTGGCGGCCACCTGCGCCCCAAGCCCCAGCCCAGCCCTGGCCCGAGGCCCAGCCCCACGCTGGTTGATATTTCACACCATGATAATTGGCACGCCAATTGAATACCATCCCTGGCAGATCAAGTGAATTCCAAAATTCTGTTGGATAATTAACCATTTCATCTGCTTCCACAACAGTGTCGACGGACTAGTATGTGCCTGCCTGGCTTTGAATGATAGACTGAATAATGTTAAGTTCATAGCGTGTGTTGCTTTTGTGTCCAACAGATGGCACTGCTTTTTAAAAAAAAGCATGTTTTTACCTGTTTTTTTCAAAAAATGCATGTTTTTACCTTTCACAGGTGTGACATCTGTAGGTATAATGTAGGTATATAAAAACATGCGCGTATTTGAATGCAATGTGTCAAAATTTCAAAGCATTCGGTGAAGAACTTTCGGAGATTTGAGATTTTGAACAAATGAACATTTACATTTATATATATACATACATACATACTAGAGAGGGAAGAGGGTATTGGGGGGAGGGGGAGGAGGGGAGGACGTAGAGATAAAACTCAATGAGAAGACTTGTCTAACCCCCCGTCTTTCTACCCACTCAACTTGGATCCTATATTGACACGGGTCTGACAATAAAGAAGGGAGATGGACAAGTAGTGGGGCAGGCCTGAAGCAGGTCTGTGTTTGATGGGAGGCCTGCCCAAGCACAGCTGAGTGCCTTGGTCTTCCATTCCAGCACCAGCACCTCTGTTCCCTCAGGATTTGGGAGAAAAAGGGTGCACCTGTTGCCTTTGATGCTCCCTCCATCACAGACACAAGGAGAAAATGGGAGGCTTTAAGGAAGGCTGTGGGGCCTGGAGAAATGATTTAGAAACAATATTTCAAAAAGACCCTTGGTCCAAAGTACATTTTTTTTCTCAACTTGCAGCTCTGATTTGGGGGATGGAGTCAGTTTTCCATTACTTAGAGAGAAGCGGGAGAACATAAGCTAGATGCCAAGTGGAACAGACGCTGTGTGTGACTGTTCCAGGGAAGCTGAGGCTGTGGTGTTGGAGGCTGGTCCACAGGCCTTGCCTTGAGCCCTGGCAGGGAAGGCACCCAGGATTGGGGGGCGGTTTGGGGGGGGACAGTCTGGGGTAGATGGGACTGAAGGAGGCAGGAGATCAAAGATTGGGCCTCCAGGTGCAGAATATTAAAAGTCTTAGCCATCAGTCCAACCAACTCTGTCATCAGTGGTTTAAAGCTCTGCAGAGAGGAGTTCTGCTCTGTCCCACGGCCACAGGGCTGGCGCTGGGAGCCCAGCTGGGAGCCCAGGGAAGATTGCAGGGCTTGTGCATGGAAATGTTACCTTTAAACAGGATGCTCGTGGGAAGAAAGTGGCTTTACCCTCCTTTCTCCTCCTGTCTGTCCTGGTTCTTGGCTGGGTCTCTGTAACAAAGGACAGATTAACAAGAGAAAGGCTGACACGTGTGTGTAATACACGTTTTACATGACCCTGGAGCCTCATTAGGGAATGAAGACTCAGATGCTCAGCCTGAGCACTGCTGTGCTGGGCTGGATAGGAAGCAGGAAGTCGAGGGAAGCTCCATAGAATGCAGGGCTGAGCTGAGCGTGTACACGGGGGAGGTGGGATCCTGTTTACACCGACTTCTCCGGACTCCCTCCATCTGCAGAGATACAGATGCTCCTCTCCTCTGGGTGGGGTGTTGCAGGGGGAGGTCAGAAAGTCCTTCCCGTACCTGTAATTTCTCAAATTCCTCAGTTACAACATGCGATATGGTAACCGCCATATTTGGGGGTAATGTGTCCCAAACCTTGTCATGCTTAGTCACAGCAAGATATCGGAAACAGATGCTAGACACAATTCGGCATGCATCGCCAAGTGTTGTCTAGACTCACTGAGATTTTACCTCAGGTGAATTATTTAACTTCCCTGCACCTCAGTTTCTCTTTCAAAACTCTGGGCTGTGGATAGTCACCATGGGCCCTGTATAAGCCCCGAGCCCCTCCTCAGCTACTGGTGGGGTGCTCCTTGAACGCAGCCTGCATGCATGGGGGCCTATGGCTGCTGGGTGCCATCCCTTTAGCTTTGAGATGCATTGGACATTCTTAGACCAAGTGTTAGCGGCGACACTGCTTAGAATGTTAGTAGCAATTGGACCTTGGTTCAGCAACCTCAGTCCTTCAGTTCTGGCTAAGAAAAAATTCAGAGTCAAGACTCAAATACAAGCAAAAGTTTATTTAGAAAATCACAGAGGTGGAAAAGTGGAGTCAGTCAGGCTGCATGGCCATGCTCAGGAAACAAGATACAGAGGCAAAAGGAGGGCCCTTGGAGTTTGGAAAAGAAAGACAAAGAGAACTCCCCAAAAATTGAGGAAAGGAGAGGGGGGAAGCATAGGTGTGCTGAGAGAAAGAGAGAGAGAGAGAGAGAGAGAGAGAGAGAGAGAGAGAGAGAGAGAGAGAAAATGAGAACACTGGGCTCTCCACCCTGGGGGGTTTTCTGGAGGTCTCAGGGGAGCATCTCAATAGATTATTCACCAGCTTTCCTGGTGTGTCTTTTAGAGTCGTGGTCTGTACTGATAGGTGAGCACAGGGCAGGGGTTAGTCATCAAAACTGGTCTTGACGTCGGTCATGGCATTGCCCTCCTGGCTTTGCTGCTTTTCTAGGACTGGAGCTGAAACACTGAGGCCTAGATGTGAGTGACCTCTAGGACTTAATGCTTAAGGGAGTGGTCATGCAAGGGCTTATGTGAGAGCCTATGAGGCTGTTCTCTGGCCCCCTATTCTTCATCAGAGGGGATCTGCAACATGACTAGTGATATGAAAGTTCAGAGGGTGTAAACTGAATGCCCGGGGAGGAAAAGGCACCCTGGGGGTTAGGTCACAGCCCAGTGCACCCAGGGTGTCTCATCCTGGTGGCCCTCAGTGCCTGGCCCACTGGCCCTGCTCTGCACCAGCCCAACTAGCTGCCCACCACACAAGTGCCTCCTATGCCTGTTTCAGTGTTCAGCCTGGGACCTCTCAGCTGTAGCCACCAGGATTAAAGTCTCTCAGGGGCTCTGTGCTAGGGATGACCCCAACAAGATGCTTCCTCATGCCATGCAGTTGCTTTCCTCACTCTTGTCAACATTCCCCATTCCTCCCTGGGCAGCTTCTCCTGCTCTCTCTGGAGGAAAAAATAAGGTTTTCAAATTGACCTGATGTGAAGGGGGACAGACCAGACCTCCTGGGAATCTCTAATTGGCAGCTCAGCCCCAGCCCCTGCTCCCCCCGCTCCTCCAGGGGCCTCCGTCCATCTGCTCCCGCATCTTCCTGCAGCCGGTTTAGCCATTGGGCTGACTTCTTCCTGGACCACTTCCCAGCCTTAGATAGCAGTCTCTCCTGAAACCTAGACCATCTACTTCCCCTTATTGAGACGATGCCTAATTTTTTGATGAACGAATTCTACTGTGTGTGCATAAATATAATACACATTAACATGGAGGGCTCCTAGCTTTTAATGAATTAATTATGTAATATAATACAGTTCCATGTGATTGCATACTATACAATTAAATGATATATACAGTAAACACTTAACTATGACTTCCTACAAGAATAAGAGCTCCTTGAGGACAAAGGGCGTTTTCTCCATCTCTCTATGTATAATGAAGGCTAAATAAATGCTAATTAAATGGGTGGATCTGTTATAAATCTGCTGTGGATATAAATACCTCTTATTATAATTTTTCTAATAATTAAATATATTTTAAAGGAATAAAGACAGCAGCTTTCTATGAAAACAGGTGTAGGGACTGGGGAACTTTCTTCTAACCCCTCTAGTTCTTTTGGCTGGTTGAATAATCTGAATGGCACACAACAGAGTAGCAGGAGAAAATCAACTTTAATATATGCACATGGAGAATGCATGTAGGCATGAAAACTCTAAAGGTAATGAGGCAACATGGCATACACAGGTCGTTTGGGACTAAGGAGGGGGAAGTAGACAGTTCACAGGTAAATGAAAGAGAACAAACACTTGATGAGAGGAGTCTTGCAGGGCTGCCCAGAAGCTGTGGGATGCAGGTGAATCTAGGGAACAGGTTTTTGCTTGGGTCCTTGTCTGCCACACTCAATGCATTAGTGCTAATCCTGTGCTAAGGTTCCCTCCCAGAAGCAGGTTTTTCTATCTGAGTTTCCTGAGACAGTAAGAGGGAGGGGGGAAACCCCCTTCCTGAGTTTATTAGGCTTTAGTTGCTCTCAGCTGAAAACCACCAGCATGCCAGGGTGGCTGGCATATTCCAAGGAAACTGGCTCACAACCCCTACAAAGGGAGGAACTGATGGAAGTTCTTTCTAAAGAGATTGAAAACTTCAGACCCACAAAGAGAAACACTGAGTAATGCATACACAAAAATGTGTTTTTAAATTCCTGTATTATCAATGAAAAATAGGATCATAAACTGAAAGACCAACAAAAACCTGAACAGAAATATGAGCAGTACAGGAGAGCCAGATAATTAATTCCCATTGTTTTTGCAAAGCATTTACACAAGTCAGCAAAAAAGGTGAGCAAACTACTGGAATAACTATTCTAAAATATGGGTTTTTGCCTGGCTGGTGTGGCTCGGTGGTTGAGTGTCAACTCATGAACCAAGAGGTCACCAGTTTGATTCCTGGTCAGGGCACATGCCCAGGTTGTTGCAGGCTCAATCCCCAGTAGGGGGCGTGCTAGAGGCAGCTGATCAAAGTTTCTCTCTCACCAATCTTTCTATCTCACTATCCCTCTAGTTCCTCTCTCTCTAAAATTAATAAAAACATATTTAAAAATAAAATAATATTCAGGTTTTTGAGCACTGTAGTAAATGTTCAGATGACACCTTTTAAACTAGATGGCACAGGTGAAAATTTATAGAACTCAAAGGGATAACTAGATTCATAGAAATACTGGCAATGATTAAGATAAATAAAAATTGATTATATGGACTGAAAAACTGAGGGTAATTAATATCTTATAACTTTTGTTTAGAATGTTATTGGTTATATTAAAATCCTTTGTTTTCCAGTGATTTTTAGTCAACATGGTAAATGCAATACTCACCTCCTCCCACAACCACATCAAAATGACAACTAAACTACAGAACAACCATCGTTCAAAACCATCTGAAATCTGGCTGAATGAAAGTCCTTCAACTAGGGAATTAAAAAAAAAAAAGAAGCCACATTGAGACTGGAAGGAGGGGCAGAGATGTGGAATGGGATGGCCCCACACCCACATGTGGCAAATAAAAATTGGGAGTTATCTCAGCTGCAGACTCCCCCCTGAGGAGTGAGGGATCCCAGCCCCATTACCAACACCCCCCCTGCCCCAGTCAAAGGTTCTAATGCCAGGAAGAGAAGTCCCCATAACTTCTGTCTATAAAAACCAGCAGGAATTGAGGCCAACGGAGATTAAGGGCTGCTGGAGGCCCAGAAAGTTCCTCTTAAAGGGCTGGCACATGGACTTACTCAGACTCATTCCCTTTGAGCTGCAGCATAGGGACAGCAGCTTAAAAGGCACCAGAGACATATGGGGAGAAACTAAATTGTCCTGCATCAGATCAAGAGCTTAGGATGGAGGTGGTAGTAGCAGCTTGCTTCCAGACAGAAGGAATGCCAGGACCCACCCTTTCTTTTCTGAGACCTATCTCCCTCCACAGAGCCAGCAGGTGGGCACCATACATGAGACTCCATCAACCTAACTCCACTGTTTGCCCTTCCCTGGTGATTTCCTAAGGCCCCATCAAAACCAACCTTGGGGCCCACCTAAGGTGTTTCCAGTGTCTTTTCCATAGGAATGGCATATTTTAGTTAATGCTTCAGATTTTTCTAAAATCTCTCAAACACGCAGCATCTGGCCTCAGAGAGCCCTGTACCTCTCACTAATTGGCCCCAGGCCCAGCACTAGCAATAGTTGGCCTTGGTTCACAGCTTGGCCTCACCTGGGCACCTCCAAGCCCAGCACAAGTGGCAGCCATCTGCAGACTGCTTTATAGCTCATGTCGGGTGGCCCCAGGCATAACACAGGCACCAGATGTTCTTGGCCTGCACCTTCTGGGAAGTGCTTGTATGAGTGCACCCTGTGGAAAGCCTCAAAGCATTTCAAAGCACCACCATCCAACCACTTCCACAAGTGACACACTCAAGGGGAAGACTCAGTGGGCACCACAACCCTGCTGAAGTAAGTTCTGCTCTGTGGGGTGGGCTCCTGCACAGCTGATCCTCCACTGTGGCCAGAGGTCGGTTGTTGATGGTTACAGCCAGTCCTTATACTTGATTGGCCTGAGGGATAAATCCCTCCCACTGATGTACCAATAGCAATCAAGGCTCAACTATAAGAGGAAGGTATAAACACCCAATTGAACAACCTTGTGTGCTCAATGTGGTTGATGGGGAGGCTATGCCACTGGATTCTATAGGATGCTTACTATATTAGGCCAGTCTACTAAACATGGGAGACATAGCAGCTCTTCCTAATACATAGAAACAAATAAAAGAAGGCTGCCAAAGTGAGACAAAGAAACATGTTCCAAATGAAAGAAAAGAACAAAACTCCAGAGAAAGAACTAAACAAAATAGAGACAAGGAGTCTAACAGATGCAGAGTTCCAAAACACTGGTTATAAGGATGGTCAAGGAACTTAAGGGAAGAAAGAGTAGATGAATTTAGTGAGAACTTCAACAAAGAGATAGGAAACAAAAATTGAGGTTAAAAAAAAACATAAAAAAGAACCTGTCAGAAATAAAAAATACATGAACTGAAATTAAGACTACATTATAGGGAATCAAGAATGGAATAGATGAAGCCAAGTGTCAAATCATAAATTTGAAATATAAAGAAGCAAAAAAACACCCAATCAGAATAGCAAAACAAAACAAAAATAATCTAAAAAGGTCAGAACAGTATAACGAGCCTCTGGGACAACTTCAAACATATCAACATGCACATCATGGGGGTGCTAGAAGAAAAATAGAACGAATAAGAAATTGTAAACCTATTTGAAAAAAATGACAGAAAACTTGCCTAACTTGGTGAAGGAGATAGACCTACAAATTCAGGAAGCACAGATTAACCCAAAGAGGCCCACACCAAGATACATCATAATTAAAATGCAAGAGAGAATCTTAAAAGCAGTAAGAGAAAAGCAGTTAGTTACCTATAAGCAAGCTCCAATAAGACTGTCAGTTGATTTCTCAACAGAAAATTTGCAGGCCAGAAGGAATTGGCAAGAAATATTTAAAATGCTGAAAAGCAAAGACCTACAACCAAGATTCTGATATTAATTTTAAGGTGTTGATTGAAAAATAAGACTCAGAAAGAACCAAGAGATTCAGAGAAACTTGCTTCAGGAAGGAGAGCTTAGGATGTTATCTTGGCCTAATTTGAATTCAGTTTGGTAGATAGAAGGCTTTAGATAGGCGCCTGCACCCTTTGGTCCCACTGCCTCTTCCTGAACTACCTATAAGTTGTACATTCTCACCTCTAAAGTTGAATGCCCTTTTCCCACTTTCT
>PVJC01005415.1:0-59181 GCA_004026665.1 Murina feae | reverse complement strand
TTATAAAAGTTGGACTAAAAATTGCTTCCTTGGCCGCCTTCAAACATTTAGAAAAGTTTAAAATGCCACAGAAGATATACAAATCTCATATTTTACTATAGATAACTGTTTATGTGTCATCTCCAAAATTAGAATCTGAGCTCCTTGGAGACAGGGGCGATGTTTGATGCATTTTGAAATATCCATTTTTTTTTTTTTTGGCCCAGAGCTTAACATACTGAGCAATCAATAAATGCTTGCAACATGAATAACTAAATAGATAAATACAAGAGTTGTCAACACCACAATGATTAAGAGCAGAAATTAAAATAAGGTTTATTATCATGAAGCAAATAAATAAATTTTGAAAGCATATCTGAAAGAGAGTGGGGTATTATTTACACCAGGAGCCTCACAGAATCACTGAGATACGAAAAGACTCAGGTGACTCGTTGTACGTAGCCGTCAGTCAACTTTTGTTCCAAGAGTACATACTAGGTACAGGCGTTAGTTATTTTTTTATTTTTTTAAATATATTTTTATTGACTTTACAGAGAGAAACATCAATGATGAGAGAGAATCATTGACCGGCTGCCTCCTGCACGCCCCCTACTAGGGGTCTAGCCCGAAACTCAGGCATGTGCCCGAACCGGAAATGGAACCCTGACCTTTTGCTTTGTGGCTCAACACTCAACGCTCAACCACTGAGCCACACTTGCCAGGCATTAATTCTATTTTTAAACCAAAAATGACTGCTTTGTCCAAAAACTATATACATATGTGTAATTTGCAGCCTCTGAAATGGGAATAAAAGAAAAAATCAGTTTTTTTAATTGTTATGATTAAAAATAATAATGTTGCTTTGAGAAACCCAAAGTGAAATTAAAACGGATGGATTAAATAAACACCTATAAAGGTAACTCAGTACAATTGATTCTTTAAGACAATATCACGTAGAGCAGTGATTTTCAACCATTTTCATCTCATGGCACACCAACTAATTACTAAAAATCTGTGGCATACTATATTTTTTGCTGATCTGACAAAAAAATATAATTTTGATTCATTCACATCAGAGAGGTATTGTTGTGTTGCTATTGTCATTTTTTTTTTTAAAAAATTGACAGTCTAAAGGAAGAGAGGTCAGTGTCCCTGACTAAATAGTCAGGAATTGCATGTTTTGAAAATTCCTGCATCACACCAGTTGAAAATCACTGACTTAGAGGAGCAGAATTGTTTATCTTTTTGCACATGTGATACTTTTCTTCTCCTTCACTTGTCAAGTTGGCCACCCTTGAATGAAACTCTCTGAGCCTTAGAAAACGTTGGAATTCTCCACTTGGCAAACTCATGGGACTGGAGTACCTGATGCCATGATATCTTACACCCAGTCTGATGAGCTGATCAACAGCTTGCAAACACTAGTAAGTGTGCCTCCCAAAAGATCTTTTATAAAGAAAAATTTCCCTGGATGTGACTGTTGAATAATGGATGTACTTAAAGGACTGGACCCTCATTTGCATTAAGCAAATGCTTTCCTTGGCGATACTGTGGATTTTAGTGTCATCAAGAGAGAAGGAGATTGCATTAGCCCTCCTTATCAGGGCCACACCGACCTTCCTGCTGAGGAACAGATAGCCAGGATCTCAAATTAAGGATTGTTAGAGATCGCTATCAATCAGCATGTTAGTTTTCCATCTGAAAATGCAGGAGAGGGACGTTATTCCTTTCTCAGCAGGTCCTTGTTATGACACATGCTACCTTAGGAAAGAGGATTTATGTAGAACCTTGCTTTCCTGATTAGCATACTTTTGCATAATTCTGACTCTAGGTATCCCAACACTTTTCCTCCTCAGAAAATGACTAGTCATTGGATAGACTTGGTGGTGCTCTTTGGTGTGTATATATACAGCAATGTCTCCAGGAAAGAGAATTAAGGAAACTGGTCTCTCCCATCTCTCATTTATCGGAATTCACATAATTCTGATCATAGGAGGCATTTTACTTTCTTATATGCTTTCTTCTTCTTCTTTTTCTTTTTTTCTTTCTTACCCTGGAACATTTGGCTTTAATGAAATCTAAAATGTAGATAGCGTATATGATATCAGCCCTAATGGGAGAAGTGCAAACTAAGAAGGTGAAGTGACTAGAAGAATGTATAACTATTTTACCGCAACCTATAATTCTCTTATTTTAAGTAAAAACTTACTGACTGGCTTTAAGGACTCAAAATTTATTATGAGTATATAGCAGCTCATTGAGTATCACATGTAGTAATTTCTTTATAATCCTTGCTCAACTACAAATCAATATTCTCCAGTCCTGTGCTGTGATATCTGTAGCACAGAACAGCAAGTCAATACAATGGTGACCGTGTCAGGTAACACTGCCCCTACATTTAAATCTACTAATAGAAATCACAGGCTTTGTTTCCTGGTATTATAACAATTTTCATACACACAGAGAAGTTGAAAGAATTTTACAGTTAACACCCATATGACCACTGATAGACCATCAACATTAAATGCTGTATTTGCTTTAACTTATCCATTCCTCTATCCAGACATCAAACCATTCCATTCTGACACATTTTAAAGCACATTGCAAACATTGGAACCCTCCTCCCTAAATATTTCAGTATGCATATCATTAACTAAATTTTAGTATTCAGTTTTTTCTTTTGATGTAAAACTTACATAGCAACAAGTGCAAAAATCTTCACTTTCCACTTACTGAGTTTTGACTAAATCATACACCTGTGTAACCCCAAACCCGATGCACATGCAGCACATAACCCTCACCCCGGAATATTTCTATCACATAGAGAACTGTGAGTAAGCCTTTGCAAATAATTAAATGATTTAGAATGGACCGCGAAAGCATCCTTCTTGGTTTGCTCTCTTTGTTTTTTTGCACTGATTTTGGATAGGTTTCTCATGCAGAAGAGGGAGATGGCTGGTTTGGGTTTCTGTGCGTGCTTGTGCTACAGTCTGCGATACCAATGGATAGCTGATTGGGTCAATAGACAGATGTCTTACTAGCTGTGATACCAGGGAAAGGTACCAACCTCTGTGCTTCGTTTGCTCAAGTATACAATGAGAATGATAATAAAATCTACCGCAGAGGAGGGTTGAGAGGATGCCGTGAGTTAATTTCATGAGTCATTTCACAGACCAAATACTGCCCGGCATGGAAGAAATGCTCAGCACATGTTGGCTTTGTTACATGCCATGGCTGGTGTGGCTCCTGGTGGCACAGTGTAGTGAGAACACCTCACTCAAAGCTCTGCCATGCTCTAAGGAAGGCCAGAGTACAGAATTCCTGCCTCTGTGTCCGGGCAGTGAGAGACTCCTCAGTGACATGCTATAAGGACAGTGGCGAGGTCTTAGGAGGCCAGGCCATCCCGCCGCTGAAAAATCAACCTGGCGACTCTTCCTGTCAGCTCCAGGGCCTTCACACACAGACAGCTGCCCTTCCTCGGGGCACTGCACCGGGAGCTGAGCATCTGGAGAGCAGCAAACGTAATTAACTTTAAGCAAGGCGAGTGCAGAGGAAGAAATAATGGTCAGAAGTTCCAAACTTCCTAATTAAAATGCGGAAGGCACCGTGAGTCATATACACAGCTCAGCAGGCTTACTCATGGACCATGCCTTCCACTGGAGTTTCCACAGTGCATCTATGCTAAACTGATCCTCGATCCAAAAAGCAAGACAAAGGGAAGCGGGGGCAAGGCTTGGCTCTGTGTGCATTCAATGCATCTTCCAACCCACCAGGGAACTCCCTCTTTCTTTGATCTCAAGGAGCTTGGCCTGGGCTTGCAAATCAAATGCCTTTCCATTCAGGTCTCTAAGAAGCTTTTTTTCAAAGGTCAAATATGTCTGCAGACTTGATTGTTCCAGGAGACTGATGGGATTTTAAAGATATTTTCTGGCACATATTGCGAGCTGAGACTCCTGAAGCCATTCCCCAGGCAGGTCAAAGAGTAGAATAGTTGGATACTTTTAGCCTTTCTGCATTCCAAGAGATCTTTCAGATCTGAAATGTGGTGCAGAAAATGTCTGGCTGACATAGGCAGACGGGCTGTGATATTCCTGCAAAGAACTTGAGTTTCAAAGTCAGGCAGGTCTGGTTTAGAATGCCAACCTGAGCACCTACCAGCTATGTGACCATAGTGGTCACTTCTCTCTGAGCCTTAGTTTTCTCACCTGTATAATGGCTACAACAATAACCTTGAAGAGTCCCATCGAAGATTAACTGTGATAATGCATAGAACACTCCTACCACATGCCTGGCTGGTAGTAGGGGCCGAAGTATGGAGGCTATAGTTTTTTTGTTTGCCACTAACAGTAACAATAATAAACCAACATGGTCCAAGCATGTCAAACTCACAGCTAGTGAGCCATGTGGCCCACCAGCCACAAGTTTGACATGTTTTACTGTCCACCCCTATAAAGGATCACAGTAAGTCTGGAATTTTGTTTAGATCTAACTAGGTGCTAAGACACCCATTACTAAGTATTAAAATAAGCTACTTATTCAGTTTTTCACCAGAAAAATCTGCATGTAAAAGTTTGTCAAGCCTCTTTTGAATGCAGAAAATTGCATCAGCCTCTAGACAAAGGGAAGACAGATATTTCCAGGTCTTTCCTCATGGAACTTAAAATCCTATTGCTGAGCAAATGACATGCTCCCAAGGTTTCTTACATATTCTGAGCCATTAGAGCTTTCAGAGTTGAGGCATACATTCTCATGCTGTTTGTGTAATTTTGAAATGCAAAAAATGAAAAGTAAAAAAAAAAAAAAAGAACAGCCCTCACTCTTTAAAAATGTCACGTTATATAACTAATAAGAAAACTAGAGATGAGAGAATTTTCACATGTCATTGAATTCTATTCACAGTGGAAACAAATTTAGTCTGAGTGAGCCTAAACACGAATATAAAAGTGCCTCCGCCAAGAAGGATTTAACAGCTGAAATGGGGAAATAACACGATGGGTTTGAGAACTTTAAAGCTACCCAAACAATGACATTTGCCTAGTCTGAATGGTTTTCATCTTCCTTATTCTCTTAGGTTGCATCTATATAGACAAAGAGGGAATGAGGACACGTATTATTCAATAATTTGATCTGCTTCAGATAAAATTTTCCATAATTATAATTATAATGATGATGATGATAGCAGTTAAAACATAAGTATTTCTGTGATCCAAGTCCTTTCTGAACATTTTCTTTCTCAATCATCACAACAACCTTAATGGCTAAACAGCTGTCAAGCCAAATGATTAGGAAGAGATGAGATAGGATACGGGAGGATTATATCCTGTTGCAGAGAATGCATGTGTTTTGTTTCTTGAAAATACAAGAGAGACAAAGAGACAAATGAAAACTAGAACAATTTTTTTTTTATTTCTAAATATGTAGATTTAATGTGTCAATGTTTTGGGCCTTCTGTAATAAGAAAAATGGCTCTGAACAAGGAACTAGTGCTTTTTCTCAGCCTCTTTGTGCTTTAGGGTTGGACCATGCACTCCTAATGAGTTCCTGGATTCTTCTCCACCCCTATAAATCCTGTCCCTTATCCTATGAAGAAACAAGCCTGGCACGCATACACTGAAAAGCAGGACTGAGTTGAACTCTCAAATCCCATCTCCAGCAGCCTGTCTTTCTCTTTGGAGAAGATGGAGATAAGAAGGCATAATGGGCACACTTGTCAACATTCCAGATGACTGAAGACAAGTAAAAATGTTTTTGATGCTGTGGAGATGGGACTAATATTCCATCATCGAGAGCTAATTGAAAAATAAATCAGAGCAAAGCGTTGGAAATGCCTTTATCTGCCACACAAGAGGGATTAATTGGAATGAGGCTAAAAGAAAAGTGAATTGTGTATAGAGGAACAGACTGAAGAGACTTTTAAAAATAAGGAGGGAGGACAGTAATCAACAACTTTCTTTTCTTTCAGAGTCTGCTGCACAACCTATTGTAACTAGTGACTTTGGTGACTAAACACGATCCACCCCTGCTTTAGCTTACTACTTCAACCTACCTTCCATTGATAAAAAAGAAGTGATCTCCATTCTAAGAGACCACAAGAGCCACATTAGGGTGATCAGCAGTGTAGTAGCTTTGACATCTCATACGTTTGGCTTGGCTACATTTTGGCTCTGCAAGTCAAGCAAGTTACATAACCTTGATGAGCTTCAGTTTTCCCATCAGTAAGAAAATAGTGACTAGCTGATAAGTTTATTATGAGTATTGATGAGCTACTATATTTAAACTCATAATAAAATACTTTCCACAGAATGGAAGCTTAGTAAATGATAGTTATTATGGTGATTATCTTCTGCTTTGGAGTTAGCAATTTGTCTCCTAGAAAGATATATTTAGTTCAGAGATTAGATTTTAGCAAATACTAATATAATGTTATTTTTTATTGTTGTTGTTATAAAAGTCATAGAACTAGTGATTTTATTTTATTATTATTGTTCTTATTATTATGATATAGGGTTATTCCAACCATTGGGGATGACAGAGGATACATAGAATTCAATGGTTGCTATTAATTCAATATAAGAATGTGCATGAGATATGGATGGTTAACAGGTGAATGATTGCCAAGGTTCATTGTGTGTCTACTCTTTACAAGCATGATACTAAAATGTCTCTATATTATCTCATTGATCCCTTAAAAAATCTTCCAAAAGTGTATTATGTCCATTTTATAGACAAAGAAGCTGAAGCTCCGAGAAGTTAAGTAACTGCTCAAGGTCCACACCAGTTTGTGGAGAAGCTGTAATTTGAATTCACTCCCACTTTCCTGAAAAGTATGGGCCCTTAACCTCTAAGCTACTGACTCAGAATGAAGCCACCTTGACTTTCCCCCTGTCAACCTCTGAGGGTTCTTAGGAAGATATAGGAAGATTACATGCGTATATGCAGTGACCCTCCAGAAATTGGAAGGAATACTGAACACTGAGATATTATCATTATTCCTTTTGTAATAGTCTCAGATTTAGACTGTAGTTTGCTAAGACAGCCTATGCTTCCCATGAAATAAGAATCAAGTTTGATTACAGTAGATACTCATTCATATTAGAAAAACAAATCCAGAAACAGCAGAATAGGAACTCAGTGAAAATGTTGACTTGTAATGCACACACAGCATGAAGAGGCCCTGCCTTCTTTTATTGTCACACTGCTTCCTTTTGTTGAGTTCCTCCAACAGAAATCTGTGTAGTGGCAGCCCACTTAGCGATCAGCAACACAGGCTCTGGAGATGGGCAGATCTGAGTTCCAGTCCCAGGCTTGATGCTGGGCATATAACCTGGAACCTCTCTGGGCCTCTATTTTCTTATCTGTAAAATGGGGCTAATAATCTAATGCAGGTAAACCACTGGGCACTATGCCTAGACCATAGGAAGCACTCCATGTGGTAGCTATTACTGAGAGAAATGTCTTTCACAGAGAAATGGTTTCAACGGAGAAATCTGAACACAAACAAATACCTATTAAAGAAACACACACTTAAAAGTTAAGTATTAACACTGAAAAGGTAAAATGTCCAATGTGAGTTTATTTTCAGTATATTCTATGCTTTGCAGAAGGCCTCTGAAGATTCCCAATTAGGGGCAATAGGGAGAGTTGGTATCTATATTGGGGAATCTTATTTCCAGTAGTGATGGGAGCATGTCCACGTCCAGGACCACGCCTTGGAGACCAGCACAGGATGGCTCACAAAGCCCCTGAATGTTTAGCAATTTTCCAAAGCCTGGCAACAACCCAGAAAAAGAGATACAACTGAACCTGGCAAAGGCAGGGACCCGTGGGACTGTGGCGTCCAACCTAATACTGAGCAAGTTTTCAGTAATTTTATCTGCTGGGCCCCAGCATCACTTCTCTTGCTAATAAGCTATCTGGCAAAAATAATGCTGTCAGCACATGTGGAGGGAAGTAAACCCGATACAAAATAATGATTCTATTCTCCTAAAGGCGTGTAATCCTTTGTAGTCATTGTATACCACGTTCTTTTTGAGGGGTGCAGTTGACAGGTAACTTCAGAGGGAGGACAAAGAAAATAATTTGCTCAGCCTGTGAGACTGTGCTTAGGGAAATAAGTCTGGACCCCATGTTAGGAACTGGGCTGTGGAGCTAGCTCAGTGGCAAAATGAAAATGTCATGTGTACAAGTTCCATCACCGCTGAACTCCTGGCCGCATTTTCTTCACCTTTTTAAAAAATGTATTTTTTTATTGATTTCAGAGAGGAAGGGAGGCAGAGAGAGAAACATCAATGATGTGAGAGAATCATTGATTGGCTGCTTCCTGCACGCCCCCTACTGGGGATCCAGCCTGAAACCCAGCATGTGCCCTGACTGGGAATCCAACTGTGATCCCCAAGTCATAGGTTGACGTTCAACCGTTGAGCCACACTGGCTGGGCAGTTTCTTCACCTTTGAAAAGAAGGAGTTCTAAAGGGAAGCAGAGCCCCCTGAAGTCAGAAACAGCTGAATCCTTAGTACCCAGAGCAGTGCCTGACACACACATACTCTTGCTGTTAAATTAGGAGAGTTAATCAGCTCCTTTACTTTATGAAAGAGGCTCCATTCTAAGAGCCTGTCCAAGGAGCTCTGATTCTAAGACCAGACAGTGACACTCTTCAAAGGAAATAAGCTCTCTCTCTCCAAAGGCAGGCTAATAGTGCACGCTGACTTCACCCGGGGAAAGACGCCCAGCCCAGAACTCGAGGGAATCCTTCTCAGAATCACAGGGCTCTGAGGATAATTGAGGGCTTCCTTCTCTGAATCATCATCACAGCATCTCCCCTGAATGACAAAGCAGGGATATTTGGAGGAAGGCGACTATCTGAGAAATAGCAATACCATAGCCTAGCCCTCCACCATTGAGAAAACACCTGTCACAGCTGTCTTATTTGGCACTCACAGGAGCCCTGTGGGGAAGCGAAGTGTCTGGCTTTGCCAATGTATGATGGTGAGACTGGAACCCAGACAAGGCATCCACTTGATCAAAGTTAATTCATTGTTTAGTGGAACATATGTTTTCTTCTATGTGACTTATTGTTTTGGATCTTATATTTAGGTCTTGGACCTTGGTCATAGAGAATATTTTATGAAGTTGACCCCAAAGGAAAAGGAAGTAAAGGCAAAAATAAATGAATGGGACTAAATCAAACTAAAAAGCTGCACAACAAAAGAAACTGACCACAAAACAAAGAGGCTGCCCACCACATGGGAGATGATATTTACAAACTGTAGCTCCAGCAAAGGTTTAATTTCCAAAATATATAGAGATCTCATAAAAATCAACACCAAACAAACTACACAATGAAAAAGTGGGCAGAGGACCTGAAAATACACCTCTCCCAAGAAGACTTACAAACAGATATATGAAAAGATGTTTAACCTCACTGGCAATTAGGAAAATGCAAATCAAAACTACAATGAGATACCACCTTACATCTGCTACAGTGGCCATTAGCAACAAGACAAGCAACAACAAGTGTTGGAGAGGTTGTAGGAAAAAGAGAATCCTCATTCACTGCTGGTGGGAATGTAAACTGGTACAACCACTATGAAAAGCTGGAAATTCCTCAAAAAATTAAGAATGGAGCTACCATATGACCCAGCAATCCCTTTCCTGGGTATATGCCCAAAAACCTCAGGATCATGTATTAATAAAAGATATATGCATCTCTGTTTCACTGCCGCATTATTCATGGTAGCCAAGGCAAGGTAACAACCAAAATGTCCCACTATAGAGAACTTGCTAAAGAAAATGTGATACATATGCATAATGGAATACTACTCGGCCATAAGAAAGGATGAAATAGCATCATTTGCAATAACATGGATGGAATTGAGAAGAGCATTATGCTAAATGAACTAAATCGGTCAGAAAGAGCTAAGAACTATATTATTTCACTCATAGGTGGGACATAAACCTGAAACTTGTGGTGACTGCCAGAGAGGAGGGTCAAAGGGGGTTCTAATATAAAGTGACAGGAGAAGATCTAACTTTGGGTGGTGGGCACAAGGTGCAATATACAAATCTTGTAACATAGAAACCCACACCTGAAACCTATATGTTTATGCTGACCAATGTCACCCCAGTCAATTCAATAAACAAATACCTTAGAAAAGAAGAAGTGGAAGAGGCAGGAACTGAACCTCAGAACTGGGTCTTTCAACTCTGAATTCCGAGCTATTAAAACCATTCTGTAGTAAAAGATTGCGCAATCCTCATCTGCTCCCAAACAATGCCCAAAGGTCCTTTGTCCTAAGCAGAGTATCTATACATATAATACATATAAAGAGGTAATATGCAAATTAGGCCAAGATGCCATAACGGGTCACAACCAGACAGGAGGAGGTTGCGCATGCAGGTGAGGCCCAGAGTGGAGACAGAGACAGACACAGGAGGGCCTGCCTGAGCCGGCACAGTGGCTCTGGCAGCCCAGAGCAGACACAGGCAGGGGGGGAAGGGGGGGCACGGGGGGTAGGTGCAGGTCCCAGCTGCCTGAGGTGCCAGTCTGACTTGACTCCCGCTGGCCGCAGGAGGCGGGGCAACTCCTTGTGTGATTTCAGTCACACGCTGGGCCTCTAGTTAGTAATGACCAGTATTTATTGGGACTGGTTTACAGGTGTTGACACATTCAATTGTCACAACAATGCTTGGGAGGCAGGTACTAGTTTTACTTTCACTTTAGAGGTGAGTGAGGCACACAGATTTGAATGTAACTCCCCCAAGCTGACACAGCTACTGAGAGAACCTGTGGATGGATGGTCAGGTTAAGTCCTCCCCTTCCCCCAGGTTGAGAATTGAGGGGAGACTGTGGTTTAGAAAGGGCTCCTCTGCCTTGAATGAGCCTGCAGAGTCCCGAAACAGCTGCCTGTGGCTGGGATGGAAATCTGCCAGCACCCGTCATCCCGGGTTTGTGGCTATCCCCACCAAAGGGATCTTTTCCCTTTCCCTTTTGGGACCAGGAATCAAGTTCCTCTTCTCTATTTCCAGCAGCTGGGCCCTTTCATTTTGCCAAAAGGTTTCTCAATGACTAAGGCGGAGCTGAGAGCAGAGTCGCCTGGTAGTTTTCAAGAGTCCCCTCTGTCACTGGTTCCTCTGATTAGACAGCAAAGGGTGGGCAGGGAGGGAGGCAGGGCCCTCAGAACCTCACCCAGATTCAGATCCACATAAAGCTTTCAAGTGCCCACCATGTGCCAAACCCTGCACCAGCTCCCTCGCTAGATCCAGATGTATTTATTGAGTCCCTACTCTGCGCCAGCTGCCAACCTGGTTTTTCAATATTAATTCATTTTGATCATCTATAAATATCAGGGCCTATTATAAGCATTATGAGCATGAATCATAATGGTTATGATAAAACGAATATTTTTTGAGAACTTACCACTAATATAAACACATTACATTTAGTAACTCTTAATCCCCACAGCTCTACAAGACTGGTGCTGTTACTACTCCTACTCTATAGGTCATGAAAGTGATGCCGAAGAGTGTTAATGAATCAGCCGCATCACCCACATGGTCACTGGGAACGCCTAGCTAGGAAGAGACCTAAAGCTCAGCCCCAATGTTAGGGAAGGCCCAGTTACTGTACTTGTTCACCCCTGGCAATCATCCTGTGGGAGGCAAGTAGTATTATTCTATAGTGGATCTCACCGGTTTAGTTTCTGCAATTTCAATCCTCAGTACTGAGTGGGCAAACCACATCTGAAACACACATTTTTTCATAGATCATGACCTCTAGTGGCAAAGTGATTTTCATCACATATGCAATGAAACAAGGGCCTTTTCCAATGCCCAGGCTTTCAGAAAACCTTCCCCAACTCACTCTAGAGGCGACTGCATTTTACTGTGCAAATGACAAACGAAGAGCTTACGTGACCTGCCTAGGCCCCGTTGCTAGCATGTGGTGAGATCTGTGCTCTTTGTAATAAACCACACTTGCAAATAGACCTGTGGGAAAACTGCTTGTTTTCTAAGGGATCTAACTGCTCATTGCAAACCTACAGGTTATGACTCTCTAGTTTCTCAACAGATTCAATATGTGTGTTTCACTGTTGTCTGACCAGCTCTGAAAAACTGCCAAAGCCAAATCCTTGCTTGGTTCCTGTGTGAACATGAACAAAAGAAGTGTGCGTGGTGTGTTTACTAGAGGCTGGAGGGTTAGGATGTGTCCGTGGTGCAGTTTTGGGTGCCTGAAGTAGAAAAATCCAAGTACAATGGAGAAATCTTGTATTGGTACCGTAATGTCCTTGCAAAGAAGAAAATCAAGATGCTCTATATGAGTAGGTTTCAGAATGACGAATTATGAAGGAACTTGGAAAACTTCAGAGATGTTCTCATCTGTCAAGAGATATGTCATCATTGGAAAATACTCATAATACAATTTTTGGGTGGCTTACCCAAGGATGGAATTTTTAACGGGATAAACTTGTCCCTTGGGATATGTCTGGCACTCAGAATGCAGACATGTATCTGAAGTTGTGACTTTGTTTCCCCATTTTAAACAGAGAGAAATATGTTGAAAGAAATCTTTTTATAACTGTTTTGGGTTCACAGGCCCTACTGAAAATCTAATGATATTTCTGGTATCCCTCCCCAATAATATGCAAATTTTATGATACATAAATTTACATATCCAGTAATGGGTCATCCATTTCAAGGAAACCCAGTAATGGACCCCCTTATGACTATGGATCCCAAGTTCAAAGACTTTAGTCTAATTGATCTTTTAATTCAATTTCTTAGACGCCTAGGCAGCCATCTATTCTTGCTACTCAATTGCCATATGATTTAGCGGCTTATGTCAAAGTTCCAGAAGGAACATCTATTAGGATTAATAGATGTGCACCCAAGACCAATAAAGAGCCTATATCCTTCAGAACTTCCCTTAAATATTTAACTCTGTGAAGGGATAACCCTTTCAGTGAGAAGAGCTATTCTAGCAGTCCCAGACAGAGTATAGGATTACTAACCTAGTAACTTCTAGGGGTAAGGTACTCCTTGATACCAACTGATTGTTGCTGGGAGAATGCAATTGACTACAGTCTTCTAACATTCCTTAAACCTTTAATTTTATTGATCTCTATTAGGGAAGCTATATGGGTGGGTGTTTTTTTTTTTTCATTCAATCAACTAATATTGCTTGCGTAATTACTATATAAAAGTACTTGGAAAATTTAAAAAATGATTTACACAACTACTTTAAACATACTAAAAAGAGTTCTTGCTTTACTTGCCAAATCAAAAATCCCCAAATCAACCAAGTCTTTACAAGTGTTATTTTGTTGCCTGCTATTTCTTCTGGTTCTTTTTCATGTTCCCCTATTTCTTGTGTATTTCATATGTATACCTGTGTGCATGTGTGTGTGTGTGTGTGTGTGTGTGTGTTTGATTGTGAATTCCTCTTCCGTGGAAATTAATCTAAAGGAACTGGGGGAGGGATTAACTTGAGGTTGCATTCCTTCAGAAATAAACTGCATTTTTTTCTTATAATCACCTAACAATTGGAGACTTCTTTAATCAAATTCTCCAAAAATTTTGTACCCTCCAGGTAATACGAATCTGTCTGCAAACCCACATAAGGACCAACTTGGAGTTATGAAACCTCAGTAATGTTTGTGAACTCTTTTTTCCCCCTTCATTTAGTGCTGTTCCATCCTGAGAAGGTGATTTATTTCTCTTCCCCCCTTAGTTTGAAGCTATAGCCTTTTGGGAATCCCAGGAGTGGGAATCTCATATTAAATTCCCAGCATTGAGAGGGTTGTAAGTTTCCCACCGGTCCCTTGTGTAACCTTCAAAATGGAAGCTCCCTCCTGGGATTATTCTTGCTTGCCTTCATTTCTCCTGGCTGCAGCTTCCTACTGTCATGTTGTCTGTAGTTCACTTGCAGTTACTCCAGCAAAAGAAGGGATATAGTGCATATTTGCATGTGCATGTTTTTATTCACACCTCCAGAATGATTAGATGGCATTGAGAGAGACTCCTCATCTTAAAAGTATAATCCAAATTGACTTACACGAGCACCTTAATTATTCTTCATATAATGTCTGCAAGGGCAAGGCCACTCAAATTTAGCATCTAGGGTCAGGAGCATCAGCACCACCTGACAGCTTGTTTGCAATGTAGATTCTTGAGCCCCATCCCAGAACTGCTGTATCAGACGGGATGTCTCAGGCGGGGACCCCGGAATCTGTGTTTTAACAAGCTCTCTCCTGAAAACAGAGTCATGAAAGGCCAAGAAAAAGGTCTGAGCAAACACCAAGGCTGAAGGAGGCAATGTGACTTGGGAATATTAAGCCATTCAGTTTGGCAGGAGTTTTTTCTTGGGTCTGGACCAGACCATTGAGCCAAATTCATTGATGAGGTTAACATTCCATAATATTCTTTTTTCAGTCCCTTTATATTCTATAGGAAAGTGGAAAGTCATATAACGGGACAGCCTTGGGATAAAGCCATGAGTTTTTTTTTTCTTAAGACCTGTGGAAACAGCATAGAGCAATACCTTGGTGCTTAGCCCAAGAGGTAAGTAGTGTCCAGAGAGGCGGATGCTAATATTAGCCCAAGGTTCAAAATTCTACTGATGCGTTTTAAAGCCCCGCATTAGCAAGGAGCTTGCATGGACTGCGTTTCCCCAATTCATATCAGAAGACGGTGGAAGAGGACTGCCAAGTGCACAGATGTGGAGGATGTTAATTACCCTCGTGGACAAAGCACCTGAGGACCTGGTGTGAATTATTAAAATGCTGTGTTAAGTTATTGCATGTGAATATCCATTTGACTGGATTTTAGTGTTAATAGATCTTTACTCCAGGACTAAATAATAAAATTCCTACTTATCCCCTGCCTCACAGAGCTGCTATTATTGTTGGCTTTATTGAGTTACATGGTGTGGAAATTGGAATGGTAGTATGTCTGTGCCAGTACAGACACTGCAGGTTTTTAGAGATAGATGGAGGAACAAAGAGGCATTAGAGTTTGTGTCAATGATTTTACTCCTTCAGGAAATAATATCATACATTTTCCCAAGCAATGCTACCCTGATGGTCTAATTGCACAACACCAACAAAGAAAAGCACATAAACAGTTAAAAGAGGACTTTCCTGGAGGAAGGATGGGAGCACAGGAAACAGGCGTGTTCAGAGCTGCCAAGAAATGACTTGCTGATTAATTCCTCATAGGCTTCTCATGTAAATTAACTCACTGGCTCCCCTGGAAAAATGTGGGCCGTGAACACCTCATTTGTGAAGATTATAGGCAAATGGGCTTAGTGTATCCCAGAAAATTTCCAGCACACAGTAGGTGCCCAATAAACGAAAATTTTTGTTCTCATTGAGGAACCAAAATGGACCAACCAGGAACCAGATTCAGATCATGTGGCCAATCTGCCCAGTGGCTAGCCCTCCTTCTGCTAATTACTTACCAAGTCTATTTTGGAGACAGCTGTAACGTTTTCCAAATTATACAATTTTGGAGGATGTCAGTTAGGTCCTTGTCCTGGAGAGGCTAGGCCAATCTGATGCTTACTTGCCAGATGTTACGCAAAGACCTGAACACAGGCCTATGGATCAAATGAACATTAGCCACTGCTCCCAGGTCCCAATTATGTAATTGGCAAGAAGTTATCTCCAAAACAGACGTGATAATTTTGCAAATTATTCTGGACCAACACAGATTTTCATTCAATTAATAACTGCCTTTGGGCCTGGCTGCCTCTTTTCCCTCTTCCTCTCTCTTCCCTCTTCTTCCTTCTCTTCTCCCCTGTGTAACCACACAGAAGCTTCATTTCTTTAATACGACTCTTCTCCTTTTGACTCACCCTGGCCATCCAACACGCTGACTCACCTGCCTCCACTCCCTTAAACATTAAGCCCTCAGGACCATGAAGTGCTGATCAGCATCAAATAATCTCAGGAACAAAGTCTCAGGTCTGTGGACGCCAGGGACCGAGTTCCGGTCAGGCCTCGTCTGTGTTTCAGCTCCAGGCCCAGAAAAGTGGCCAAAACAGATGAAGCAACACCATGGCTGCATCGGGACCAGAATCAATGACCAATGACCCGCTGCCCTAGCGCCGACCAATCAGTAGAGACCATGACCCTGATACAACTCTAACTCCCTTAGTCAGCATGATTAATAACTTTCCCCTTTATAATCCTCCCTGGAAGCCATTGGGGAGCCAGGCCTTTAGCATCAGCTCACCTGTCTCTCTGGGCCACTCTCTCAAAGCAAACTCTTTCGCTCTTTGCTGCAAGCTCCGGCTTGTGACTTATTGGGCTCTGATGCGGGCAGGCAGATGGACCCCTTTAGTCAGGTAACAATTCCCTCCACATCTTTGATTATAATTTGGTTTCTCTCACCATTCATACACTTCATACACCCCACAAGGGAAGGATGGACAGGTGAGGAAAACTTGATCAGCAAATCAATGTCATTTTTTTTTTGAGGGGCCACCTTTAAGATGGAAATGACCACACAATACACTTCTATTAAGGTTTTATGACTTTAAAAACTTGAGTAAATGGTAATCCTTGGTGAAATTCTACTAGTATAGTGCCCTGCAGCAATGAACAGGCCAGGCTCGGAAGGCAGAACACACCAGCTCACATCAGCCCGGCTGTCACTGTGTATGTGACTACACACAAACGACCCTTTCATTCTATGGCCTCCATTTCTTCACCTCCAAAGGGGATTACGAAAAGAGTATTTACCGTGATAAATAAGTTGGCTGTCTAATAAACCTTTTATTTCAAACTTTTTGTTCCTTGCTCATATCTCTTTGAGGCAGAAAAGTGAATTAGTCTTCCAATTTTGGGGCGTTTTTTGCAGCTAGGGATGGCTAGTCATGGGAGATGAAGTTAGATTTCTGACCCGTGAGATAAAAGTAGAAATCTGTGGAATTCCAAGTAAACCCCAAACTCAAAACAATTATGACTGCTCTCCTCCCTTCTTTCTTCTTCTTCTTTTTTAAAAATATATTTTATTGATTTTTTTACAGAGAGGAAGGGAGAAGGATAGAGAGTTAGAAACATCGATGAGAGAAACATCGATCAGCTGCCAGCTGCACACCACCTACTGGAGATGTGCCCACAACCCAGGTACATGCCCTTGACCGAAATCAAACCTGGGACCCTTGAGTCCGCAGGCTGACGCTCTATCCACTGAGCCAAACCAATGAGGGCCCTTCTTTCTTCTTGCTTTAAATGAGGATGTAATGGCAGGAGCTGAAGCTGCCATCTTGTGCCCACTAGGAAATTAACATGAGAGTCAGAACAAGATAATCACTGAGATGCTTGTCTTGATAGTGAGCTTTTGACCCAAAAGCAGTAGCTACTAATCCCTTAATTTCTAGTTATCTAAGAAAAATAGAATACATTTAAGATAGTGAGGCCAAGTGTTCTGTTAGTATGCGCAACTATATGAAATTGTCAATAGTCAAGGATGTTGAAGTTATCAAATGAGCAATTTTATGTGGTTCAGCCTACTATTTGCAGACAAAACATTCCTAATCAATTATTTGTCCCACAATATTGTAGAAAGATTAAATTACATAAAGCCCTTAGCACACTGCCTGGCATGTGCTCAATAAAGGTTAGTTACCACATTTCCTCCATATGATGATATATTTTTTTCACATTTTAAATGTCTCTGAATTTAGAATAAAAGATTTGCAATCAACGTAGCCAATTAATGTGATAGCATCTCCTTTTTTTCTCTCTCAGAGGATATTATTAAATAGTTGTTCTTATGTATAGTAAAGAATATTCAAAATTTTACTTAATATAGTACCATTATTAAGCTATGGAATTAACAAGCACTTACTCCATATTAATTAATCAATTTACTAATTTAAGCTTATAATAGGTACCTTCTTTTAAAAGGAGTTTTCTTGATTTGTTTGTGCTTTTGTTTTCTAGCAACTGGAACAAAAATAGCCTTCCTCTAATGAAAGACTATTTCATGCAGCTGACTTCCTCCCATTATTTTGGATCTGCTGATAAAGAGAAAATAAGAAATAAACTCTGTCAAACCTTCCAATGTCTGTGAATATAAGCCTTTACGCAGAAACCCGCTGTTACTAATGTGGGAGTTGATAAAAGAGCTCTTTTTATCTGTCTGATATTAGCCAAGCGGGGCTCAAGTCATGTTTCCAATATATCTGGGGTTTTCCCTAAAAGACTGCTTTGTGCTAACCAGACTTGGGGTGACAATTATCCCCAAACCTGGCCAAACACAGCCATATCCTTCCTCTTTTCATTGCAGAATGGCTTCACTACTGGGAACTAGTAGGGTATAATCATTTTTACAAAACTTCAGCCTCCAGCGCTTGAGTGCCTAATATATTCCAGGAATTGTCTTAGGTCTGTGGTTTGTAGCCCATAAGTGGGTCATGGCCAACACTTAAAAAAAAAAGGAAACGGATTTAAATAGAGTAGAAAATACCACAGTGCACCACAGGTAGTAAGAGTACTGTTTCATGAAACCTTTCTCAGTTTTATATAAGCCTTTGATTGCAGGTTCAGGGTGTTGCTGTGGAAAGTGGTCAAAACATTTAAGTGGCATTATTCTGGATGCTAGTTATTCAGCAGCAAAAGGAAGACTTTCTGTTCACACAGGGTTTTCATCCTGGTGAGGAGGGCAGACAGAAAACACAAGCAAACAAATAATGTACGGGGACGGGATAAACATTGTGAAGAAGATTTGCAGGTTAAGGTGTAGAGCGATAAGGCTCAGGGTTGCTGTTTTCGATAGTGGTCAAGAAAGGGCTTTCTGATAAGATGACATTTGAGCAGATTCTGAAAGAAGTGAGAGAGTGAGTTGATCAGATATGGAGAGAAAGGTGTTCCATGCCCTGGGCAGTGAGTGCAAAGGTCCTGAGGCAGAGGTAATATGAGTTTACTCTGTTTTTACTTTGAAAACAGAACAGTGGGGCATGGGTAGGAGATGAAGTCTTAAAGGGCCAGGCTAGCCCTAGCAGGTTTGGTTCAGTGAATAGAGCGTTGGCCCGCGGACTGAAGGGTCCCAGGTTCGATTCTGGCCAAGGGCACATGCCTGGGTTTCAGGCTCAATCCCCAGTAGGGGGCGTGCAGGAGGCAGCCGACGAATGATTCTCTCATCATTGATGTTTCTCTCTCTCTATCCCTCTTCCTTCCTCTCTACAATTATTCTTTTTAAATAATAATTTTTTTTTTAAGGCCAGGCCACATAGAGCTGTGTTGAATGGCAAGGACTTTTGGGCTTTACCAGGTGGGATCTGGAGCTTCCAGATGCCCAGTGTGACTGAGGATAATAGCCACTACGGAGTCATCTCTGTCTGAGACACTACAGCTATTAACACCCCTCATTGGGTTCTTATTGCCTCCCCTTTGCTGTGTGAGTCTCTCCATACGTAGGCTGTCAATTTAGGCTTTTGTATAAGAGTTTGGCCATGGAGATAGACAGGTGTTAAAGCACGTGTGACTTTGCTTCCACTATTATGCATAACACAGTACCAGGCACATGGTAAACTTGCTACATATAGTCCAAATTTATTAAAAAGGCAGCCATGGGATTTCTGCAGTCACTGAACAGTACTCGATTCAAGACCATACTTTGAATAGGATAGTAATATTGGCTAATATTTCCTGTGCACCTGCTCTGTGTCGGAGCCATCACACATATTATACACACTGCAGACAGGCTTCCCTTGTCCTGATTCCTCTCTCCTTGTGCAGCCTGGAGTCCTGTTCTGCCTCAGAACATCTTTGTGCCTCCCTTACTATATTACACACACACACACACACACTCGCAAATGCATTGGTAATTAATGGGGTTTTTATAAAGGTTTTATATAGAACAGAGAAGAGTATTACCCCCTATTTCATACAGCAAAATTTAATTAAATCCACTATCAAACATTTCAGTCTTCTTGTCCATTTTTCTCTACTTGTCTGCCTTATTGCTGATCTCTCCTCATGTTCTCCCCATGGCTCAAGCATGTCAAACTCAAAGGCTAACACGAGCCAAATAAATGAGGTTATGTGGCCCATGGACTACGGGTTTGATATGCTTGCTAGCCTCTAAAATGTTCATTGAGATGTGCAGTAATCCAAGTCTGCCCCTTAGATTTCATACTGCATCAACCAATGAAACCCCAAGAGAGAATCTATATATGATTTTCTTTGCAAGTCACTGTTGATTGTAGCCCCTTGCAGTATCCCTGCAAGGTTGGCCTTATTATCCATCAGAAGTTCAGAGAACTCTGGTAACCTACCAGGGTTGTTGCTAGGAAGTGGCAAAGCCAGGGTCCAAATACACATCCTTCTCACTATAAAAGCCCATGCTCCATGCACTGGGCATGCCCAGTAGATGGCATCCTTGTCCCAGGGCAAGCTCATTGCCTGAGGTTGCACTACTGCTTCAAGAGCTGCCTTACTCAGCAACATTAACCCAGAAAATCATGATCAGCCCTGAGATCTGATGACTTGTCAGACCTCATGCCAGTCATTTTTCCTCTGAGTTTTCCATCTATGACAAGTGGGCTTTGCATAGGCATTTGAAATGCACTATTCAATGACTAAAGAGTAGGCTGTGCAGAACAACACAAACTATGTGTTCTAAAACCCTCAGGGGGTTATGATTCAAAACCTGGTCTCTGTGTTACAAAGCGGTGTTTCCTTTCTTTTCCTTTCTCTCCTAACTTCCCCAACTCTGCTCCCTCACTCTGTGCATTTTTCTCTCGAGGCTTTTGGGATGCTCACACAATAACAATCTAGTCATGGGAAGCATGTGAGCTGTCCCAGTGTGACATCATCAGTGCATTACCAAGTATGAGTATATATGAGCAGTCTGTAGGCGCGAATTCACACACCGGGGATAGGTGAGCTGGCCAAAACTGAAACCATAGAATAGCCAACAGAGGGACTCAGAGACAGGATCTTCCTTTCAATCAACGATTGCAAAAGTTGGAAATAAAAGAGGCATTGGGAGACGGGAGGACAGTTCATTAGGCTTCAGTAGCTCTCTCTGAAACAAAAGGAAAAAATGAGCCTCGAGGAAGTATTTAGTGCATCCTGAACTAGTCTTTTAAGTACTTTGCTTATCATTAAACATAACTTCCCTAGAAACTGGAGCTTGTACTTCTGGGCGCTGTAGCAATTAAGGGCAGTTTGGGCTGGCAGCGCTGACTTCCCAGCATGACCTTGAGATTCATTGTGGCCGTTCCTCATAGCAGAGCTTCCTCGTTCCTATACAAGTGCGGAAGACTGGTCATTGTCACTAATAGAGAAATGTGCCTGAAGGCTGGTTGACCTTAATTGCTCTGAATAGTCCATCATTTAGATGGAGACATTGATAGTTAAAGCAACCCTCCACCTGTTACTGATATGTAAATTATTATTGTCTCTTTGTTGTTGGAATTTCCTGCCCTAAGGATATGGTTGTTTTCCCCATTGCCTTAATAAAAGCTTTGAGCAAGGCCAGAGCAGTGAGCAGTCATACCCACTAGAGATAGACTCCACGCCTGGTCCCCATCATTTCAAACTAATTTCTTCTAGTCTCTCTCGTCTTCATTTTGTGCGTGGCCTTCTCCAGAACTCCAACCCTGAGCAGGAACCCTGAACCACACGGGACGTGTAAGGGGCTCCCACATACAAGCCTTGTTATTTTTTCTGAGAAACACAAGATGAATCTTTCCCTGATGCCATAACCTAGGTCAGACCTGTAAACAAAATTCTAGTAAGTAAACAAACTGTGATTATCAAGAGGAAGCTATGGTTATTGATGAAGCGCCCCCTTTTTGTCCCCAGGGAGGGCATCTCATTATCTCCCCAAGTGTTGTTGTTTTGCTTTTTAAATATCTGCACTGTAACTCAAAGTGTGGAACACAGCAGCAAGCAATGCTCCCATCCCTGTGGTGTTGATACTTGAAAGGGCCAGGTGTGCCTGAGGCACATGGTTCCATTCCTCGCTGCACGTCTCTCCCAGGAAGGGGGCAGGAGTCACACCTGAGAGGCCCAGAAACCTCAGTGGCTTCACTACAGTCCCACAGTGAGCCAGGGGCTGCATCGAGAAAATAGCTGTCTAGTCCCAGAGTCCAAGCTATATTTTTATTCACTGTTTGCCTAGCCATCTCCACAATCATCACCCATTTAGGTTTTATAATGAAAACACACTGAGGGTGCTTCAGCCCATGTGCCATTTGAGGCGCCGAGAGATGATGAACCTGCTGTAGGTGACCTGGGATGGGCAGGATCATTGTTCTCCAGTGAGAGATTGTCTGCCTCAGTGAAGGCCGCTGTAGCTTCTCAGTTACCCATGCAAATTGGGGAACAGAAAATGAAAACGCAAAGTAATCAGGGTCATTAATAGTGCCCAAAGACTTGTCTCCAAGGAAGTCCACTGAAGCGTTTTCACAGGGAAAAAAAACACTGATTTCTTTTCTCTCAAGGGATTCCAAAACTAAATAGAATAGACATTCTTGATGAAAGGCAGCTAGTTTTTTTATTTATTTCACTTTAAGGAGAGCTGTCAAATATTCCTTTCTGCAAAAGGACACCAGAGAGAAAGCCTGGAAACAAAGGACTCTGAACACGCTCTCCCTCTAGGAGCAGCCCCTGCCATTCCCTTTCTCCTCTTCTTCTCCCACCTTTCCCCCACAGGCATGCATCTCCTAAACTCTAAGGGACCCCATGAAACTTGCAAACTGGGGCGCAATGGGCAGTGGCAGCTCATCCAGGGCTAACCCCCTGAACCTGTTCCTAAGGCCCCCCTTCCTCTGACTCCCCAGAGAGCTCAGCCTACGCTCTCCTATTACTTCTTCTATACTAAGCCCTTTCTCGTTTTACTCTCTCTAGCTTTAATAGATGTTCCCTCATAGTCAAAACAAAACAACAAAAAAGAACACCAGAGATATCAGAAAGATAAAAGCTGCCAAAAGACAGCGCAGACAGAGCTACAAATTATATGCTGATGGAGGTGTAGGATGGGCCTTTGTAAACAGCCTGACAGAAAGACAAGGTCAAGGTCATTCCAAGTTAGTTGAAGGGCCCTTAGAGCAGGGAGGAGGGAAGGAGGAAGGCTCAACCTTTCATATCTGGGAGGCCTCATCATGAACACCCTAGGCCTGGAGAGTAGACAGAGACACACACCAAACTCACACAGAAACCTAGTAAGAGTAAGACCTAGTTTCTGACTCTATACCAGACTGATTCATCAGGAAAAAAAAAACACCAGACTGTACGGATCAAAGTAACCCATCTAGAAATCCTGCTTATGCGCGGCAGGGAGCCAATCAGGGAGACCCGAATTTAGAATAAGTTTTCGTAATAACGAGCTGGGAGACATGGGCCAGATCACTTCTCTGAGCCTTGGCTTCTCCTCACGTGTTGGCCCTTTCCTCTGTGGCATTCCTCCCCAAATTCCTCCAGTCTAACCAGGAGTGAGTCATGAGACAGATGCCAATAAGAGGGACATTGTACAAAACACCAAACTAATACTCCCCCAAACGGTCAAGTCATCACAAACAAGGACGGTCTGAGAAACAGTCATAGGACATTTGGAACCTACAGAGACAGGGCGACTAGGTGTAATGTTGTGTCCTGAGTGGGATCCTGGAGCAAAGAAGATCATTAGAGAGAAACTAATGAAATCCAAATAAAGCGTGGCCTTAAATGAGTAATAACAACATCAATGTTGGAGCATTAGCTATGCCCAAGGTGCACTGCTAAAGGAAAATGTTAACATAGGGGAAGCCAAGAGCGAGGTGAACAGAAAGTCCCTCACTACCTGGCAACGTTTCTATAAAACAATTCCTCTACAACAAAACTGATATTTATTTAAGGTTTCTAAATTGAGTTTTAGAGAGAAAGGAAGGAAGGGAGGGAGAGAGAAAAATATCAATGTGAGAGTGCGACATCAATTGGCTGCCTCCTGCATGTCTCTTAATGGGGGTTGAGCCCACAGCTTGGGCATGTGCCTTGAGAGGGAATTGAAGCGGCAACCTTTTGGTCACAGGATGACAGCCAACCCACGGGGCCACACAGGCCAGGGAAACAAAGTTGATTTAAATAAATAAACAAAAGAGGCTGAAATGCCACTAGTTCAAGAGATATTGCAAGTGGCTCTCTACATATCAGAAGTGGAAGAGGCAGAGAATAGACTACTGCCTCTAAGACTGACATTTAACTCTCATGGGGTCACTTTTCCACTAGAAAAGGCTCACCTCTATGACCCAAGTCTGTGTTCTCAATGGTTGCCCTCTTACCCCCTCTGCAGTGGGGTCTCACCCCCTAAAGGTCACCCTCTGATGTCAGCTTTCCCCTCTTTGCTGCTTTGAAGACAAGAGCCTTCCATAACTCACAGCTTTTCATTTCAAATGTTTGGCAAAGAAGCAGAAAGCAGGTAATCAATACAATCAGCGGGGGATTTCACACAGGCTTACGCTAAAGCTCAATTCTCTTTCTGAGACAGTAATTCTAAAGGTAACCTAATACTTACTGAGCACATAGGTATCAACACCAAACACTAGTCTCAGCATGTCACAAACGACTGCATTGAATTCTCACACACAGACTACAAACAAGTTACTATCAGTATCCCTATTTTACAGGTTTGAAAATTGAGGCACAAGTTATTTATGTGACTTTTGCAAAGTCACACACTAATTCTGGCAAAACTTGAACCTGAGCTGTTCTATACCCGGAACACAAAAAGAATGGAATTCTGGAAATGTCCTCTCCCTCCTGCACACCAAAGAGCTAGATATAAAATTCAGTGAGGTTAGAATGCTGGGTGTCCAGTTTTCCCCTTATTGCCTAGGCATGTTTCTTAATTTAGAGCCTTCCAGACACTCTAGGATGTAGCTGCTTCAACTGTGAAAACACATCTTTACTAATTGATCATTTTGTAAATTGACTTACTACCTCAAATTCATGAATTCCTCCAAAAAGTTAAGAATCAAATGTTACACTAGACATATACATAAAAGTAGCGTGTTATTTTCCTGGGTTAGATCCAAATGTGAATTAATGTCAAGTTCAAGTCTGGAGTCTGATCTCTAACCTCCATATTACCCAGCTTCCCACTCAGGTGTGAATCTAGCTCAAGGCAGGTGGGCCTGAGCTCCGCCCCCAGGAGCAGAGAAGAAAAGCATTAGAACTAGCTTGCTGCCTCTCTTTCTCTGATGCCCTCTCCATAAAGTTCAAAACCTCTTCATACTTGTCTTTAAACCAAATCTTTTTCTCATTTTCTCTTCTTCTTCTTTTTTAAAATATATTTTATTGATTTTTCACAGAGAGAGGGATAGAGAGTTAGAAACATTGATCAGCTGCCTCCTGCACATTCCCCACTGGATATGTGTCCACAACCAAGGTACATGCCCTTGACCGGAATTGAACCTGGGACCCTTGAGTCCGCACGCTGACGCTCTATCCACTGAGCCCAACCGGTCAGGGCTAATTTTCTCTTCTTAATGAGCACTTTACTCTCACTCAAACTCCCCTCATTACTATTTGCCTTTCTCCTCCGCCACTGGGCCTACTGGAAAGTCGCATTCTTTTGGTCTTTGGTACAAATCAATAGTCCATCTTGGAGAATGATTTTCTCTCTCTTTACGCTTCTGTGTCTGTAACGAGCTTCAGAGTTTGGAATGCAGAAAGGCTGGAACCAGAATCGTCTGAATCTTTCACAAACAGCAAAAAGTCAGCCCCAACAGCCTGTGTGCTCGGAGGGCCCTGCTGCAGAAGTTCTGTTTCATAGCAACACAGACCCTGCAAGGGGCACAGAATAAATCATTCAAACCAGCAGCTTCGTTTATTTCCTAGGAATGCAATGCCCCTGGCACCTGAACAAAGGAAGTGGCTTGGTCCAAAAGACACAGCAGCAACCTTAAAGCCTGAAGGCCTGGCTGGCTCTGTCTCTCGCCAGGTACACAATCTCAGGCAGGTCATTTCACTTCTCAGAGCCTTAGTGTCCTCAGACATAACATGGAGCTAATGGCCCTGGCTCACGTGGCTCAGTTGGTTGGAGCTTCATCCCATGCACTGAAAGGTTGCTGGTTCGATTCACAGTCAGGGCACATGCCTGGGTAGCAGCCTTGATCCCAGGTAGGGGGCGAGCAGGAGGCAGCCGGTCGATGTTCCACTCTCACATTGATGTTTTTCCCCCTCTCCACCTCTCCTTTCCCCTCTCTCTAAAAATAAAAAATATATATATCTTTAAAAAATATATTGTTGAAAGTATTACACATGTCTCCTTTTCCCCCCCATTGACCTTTATAATGCACCTCTACCTCTCACCCTAGGACTCCACCACCCTATTGTCTATGTCCATGGGTTAAAGTCTTTTAAAAAATTGAGATATTACTCTTTCCTTAATGGTACACCATCCAGACTGTATATCAGCCAGAAATCTAAAAGCCATCCTTGGTTTTTCTCTTTTCTTTATCCCCAACAGTCAACCTGTCTCTGAATTCTGTCTCTCCAACCTACTTGTCTCCACCTCCGCCAACTGTATTAATTCAGGTATCAATTTTCTCCCCACACTAAAGTTAAGTCCTCCCAACCCATGCCCCTTCCTAGTCTAGCACCATTGTCAATCCTTTCTTCTCATGGCAGCTGGTTATCTTTTTAAAAATATATCTATTTTTATTTCTTTCAGAGAGGAAGGGAGAGGGACAGAGGAATAGAAAGATCAATAATGAGAGAGAATCATCTATTGGCTGCCTCCTGCATGCCCCCCACTGGGGATCAAGTCCGAAACCGGAGCATATGCTATGACTGGAAATCAAGCCATGTCCTTTTGGTTCAGAGGTCAACACTCAAATACTGAGCCCCACCAGCTGTGCATGGTTATCTTATTAAAGTGTACTTCTCATCATCTTGATTCTGATTAAAAGTATTATATGAGCACATATTTGCCAGTCGAGGGTCCTGAATTCTTCAAGACTTTGATCTAATCTACCTACAATAGTTAGGAATCTTTCTAAAGCAATCAACAGAAACACCTTTCCTAGAAGCTTAATTGAAAAGGAGAATGTATGGCTTGGGGGTCCAAAGGCTCCAACAGGTTCAGTAGGAAGCTTTCTCTCCATCCCCCCTTTGCTTTCCTCTATATGCCTTTATTCTTGATAAAGCGCTCCCCCTCTCAATAACAACTTTGTTTCAGGGTTACTTAGTGCTGATGAATAACCCCCCTAAGAGAGTATCTTTTTCTCACTAATTTCAACAAAAGTCACAAGGCAAAACCACAATGGTCAGCTTTGGGTCATCTGCCCCACCCTTTACTAAACACTGTAGCTAGGAGGAATACCTTGATGAGGAGTATCAAATTTATACCCACAATCATTTCCTATTTCCAAGGGTTTGGGGATAGGATGGATGCCACCTGAACTACACGACTTAAGAATAGTGTTACCACCACAAAATCAGACTGTTAGCATCAAAATAAGAGGAAAGAAATGCCAGGCTGTTATGAATGACATCCGTTTATAACCCCTACCCTCCAGAACATCTCTCCTACTCCAGGCTCAAACATTTAATGACGTAAAACTGCCATCATATTTTGGTTGTGATCTAGTGGAAGTCAGGAGTCCAGGGGAGCTCAGCTGGGCAGCTCTTGCTTGGGGATCTCTCATGTGGTTGCAGTGAGATGTTGGCTGGGGCTGTAGACATCTATAGGCTCGCCTGGACTGGGTATCCCAGAAGGCTCCCTGACAAGATGGCTGTCTGGTGGAGGCTCAGCATGGCTGTCAACTAAATGCTTATACATGGCTTCCTCAGCATGAGAATATCCAAGGAGATTGATTCTTTAGAGCTCAGGGCTCCATGCAGCAAAAAGGGAGAAGCTGCATTCACTTTCCTGACCTAGCCTCGGAAGTCACGCAGTGTCACATTTCTGCATTCAATTGATTAGAAGGCTTCCAGGATCAAGAGGAGAGGACGACACCCAGCCAGTGTGGCTCCGTAGTTGAGCTTCAACCTATGAACCAGGAGGTTTGATTCCTGGTCAAGGACATGCCCAGGTTGCAGGCTCAATCCCCCTGTGGGGTGTGTAGGAGGCAGCCAATCAATGATTCTCTCTCATCATTGATGTTTCTCTCTCTCTCTCTCTCTCTCTCTCTCTCTCTCTCTCTCTCTCTCTCTCTCTCTTTCCGAAATCAATAAAAATATATTTTTCTAAAAAAGAAGAGAGGACAAGATGGCACCTCTGGAGAAGGGGGGTGTCAAATTTATAGCCACAATCATTTCCTATTGTCCTGTGAACACATTCCCATCATTTCAACAATTTTTGCCCTTATGGATTCATTTCTTTGTCTAGAATATCCTTTTTTCTCTTCTTTATCTACCAAGCTCTACAATCCCTATAACACCCCCATACCCGCCAACCCCCACCACAAAGCTTCTGTATTCTTTACAAATTGTGTTGGTCACTTCCTTTGGGCCACATTCTGAGTATATAACAACTTCAATAATGTCTTCTCCTGATGTTACACCTCATCTCTGTCTGTATCACTAGGCCATGAGCTTTCTGAAGGCAGGGACAGTCTTATTTGTCTCTATACTTCATATATTGTCTCATAGGCCCTCAGCACATGTTTTCTAAATGACAGAATTAGACTATATAGCCAAAGAGCTTTTCAAATGTTAGAGTGCTATTGAAACAAAGGCTGTCATCACTTGCAAGATAAGTGAGCCTTTTACTGAGGAAAATGTAAAAGCTTCTGATGACAGCTTTCTGTCTGACAAATTCTAAATGGATAAACTATTTGTTAAAAAATTTTAAACATTATATGAGTCTTTGTTTTCTTATATTTTCCTTTTCTTTCTCTTTTTCTTTCTCTAGCTAGTGGCAACTACCTGTTTGTCCTTTACACTTTATCTGGTATTTAGATCACTGTTCCCCAGATTTTATTAATGAGTCACCTTTTCATGAACCTGTTTTATCAGGCCAATCCTTCTCTACCTCCTTTAAAGTTTTTTTTCCTAATTTATTTGTCATCTCATTTTTCTGGCACATTATTATTATCTTTAATCTTTTATTTATTCAATAAATATTTTCTGAGGATCTCAGGACCCCCTATGGACCAGGCATTGCATGGACCCTGGAGATTCAGTGAAAAGTAAGTGACAGTTCCTTGTTATTAACAAGAAACTCAATACCTGCTGGAAAAAGAAAATGTCAACAGAATATGATAAATGCTAAGCCAGAGGCCTGCAGAGAGGAGGATGGGGTGGGTACCTAATCCTGTCCGGGGTGGATAAGAAAGACTGTGCAAGAGGGAATAGCAACTCACCCACAAAAATGAATAGTAATTAGACAAATAAGCAGGCAGCATCCTAATGAGAAAGAATATCTTGGGCTAAGATTGGAGATAGGAAAGAGCAAATGTGTGGGAGATCAACAGTTTCATGAGACAGAAAATGGTAGTAGGTTTCCGGAGTAAAGAAATGAAAATAATAAATCCCCAAATTAGATTTCCAGTTATTTTGAAGGTAGTAGAGGATATTCAACCAGTTTGGTTATGACATTTACAAATATAAGTGTTTATTGATTTCAGGTAGGAAGGGAAAGAGAGACAGACAGACAGAAACATCAATAAAGAGAGAAAACCATTGATCGGCTGCCTCCTGTACAGCCCACAGTGGGGATCAAGCCCGCAATCAGGGTGTGTACCCTGCCTGGGAATCAAACTGTGACCTCCTGATTCATATCATAGGTCATGCCCAACCACTAGGCTATGGCTAAGTGGTTATGACATTTTTTTAAGTGGTAGTAAATACATAGTGTTTGTTACACTACTCCTTATACTTTTTGTACATACAAAATAGATTAGAAAAGGCCAACTCTCTCCAATTTGTGTCTATAATGCTATGAGAAATAACACATCCCTCATGTGGCAGAGTAGGTAAATACTATTCTTGCCTCCTACTATGACTACATCAAAATTACAACAACCATCATTCAGAACCACCTGAATCACTGAACAGAAGACCTACAACTAAGGATATAAAGAAGACACATTGAGATTAGTAGGAAGTGTGGAGACATGGACCGGGTCTGTATTATTAGTCAGCCATAAAAAAAATAATGAGGTCTTCCCATTTGGAACAACATGGATGGACGTAGAGAGTATTATGCTAAGTAAAATAAGTCAGACAGAGAAAGACAAATGCCATATGATTTCATTTATATGTGGAATCTAAAAAACAAAACAAACAAAACAGAAATAAACTCATAGATACAGAGAACATGTTGATGGCTTCCAGATAGGAGGGAAGTTGGTGGGGGTGAGAGGGAGAGATGAGTGAAAAAAGGGAAGAGATTAACATGTGCAGATTGTCATTTATAAAAATAGTCACAGGGATATAAAGTGTAGCATAGGGGATGTAGTCAATAATCCTATTTAATAAAAGAGTAATATACAAATTAACCATCACTCCAAGACAAAGATGGCAGCGCCCATAGTGGTGGGACAGGACGCTGGCCACATCACCCTGGCAACTTGAGCCCAGCAGGCATTACCTTGGCAATGGCCATAGAGGCAATCAGGAGCAGGAGAGCAAACGAGATGGTGGCTGGAGGGCAGCCCCCAGCAGGCCTTCTCCCGGCTGTGGTGGCAATGAGGAGCAGGAGAGCCAACGTGAGGGCTGCCCAAGGGCAGCCCCCAGAGGGGCATGCTCCCTGCCACAGCGATCGGGAGCAGGAGAGCGAATTCATGGCCCTTGGGCAGCCCCCAGTGGGGCCTCCTCCCACTGGGGTGATCCATGAGCAGGCAAACATGGCCGGCAGGCTGCACCCAGCCCTGACCACAGCTCAAGGGAGACAGCAACATGCAGGCAAGGACAGGAGCCTGAAAGATCAACACAGAGGGGTGCCTGCTCCAGGCTTCCATGGTGTGGCTGGGGGTAGGCCCCCAGCAAACAGACAGACACACACACACACACACACACACACACACACACACACACGGTATCTGCCAGACTGTGGCCGTCAGTAGGACATCCTCTGAGGAGTCCCAGACTGTGAGAGGGGGCAGGCTGGGCTGAAGGACCCCACCCTTCCCTGTGCACGAATTTCGTGCACCAGACCCCTAGTACTGTAATAATTCTATATGGTGTCAGATGGGTACTAGAGTTACTGGTGATCATTTTATAAGTTATATAAATGTCTAATCACATGCTGTACGTACAAAACTAATAGAATATTGTATGTGAACTGTAATTTAAAAATAAAAGAAAAAAATTTTAAAAATCACATTCTATCACCAGCCAGTTTCTCTCAGTGGTTAGAGTGCTGGCCCTTAAACTGAAGGGTCTCGGGATCAATTCCGGTCAAGGGCACTTACCTGCAGGCTTGATCACTCGCCGTGGTTGGGGCATGTGCTAGAAGCAACCAAACAGTGTGTCTCTCTCACACTGTTTCTCCCTCTCCGTCTCTCCCCTTCCCTTTCACTCTCTCTAAAAATCGATGGGAAAAAATACCCTTGGGTTAGGATTAACAAAATAAAAACAAATCATATTCTCTATTTTATAATCAACCTTTTCCCAGCGAGACCTGTATTTTGAAGCTAAGCTGACTGCATCTCCAGATCAAAGGTAGACTCTGTTCGGCCTAAACCAAAATAACCTCAGTCCTCTGCACATCTTGATTCCTTCAGTTGACTTTGACTTCAGCCAAGCGACTCGTGCATTCCCCTGACTATGAGGTTTGACTAAGTTTGGGCCGGTGAGGTGTGTACTGATGATACAGTACAGATGTGAAGCTGGAAGCCAGGGCAGCCACTGCCCACTGGTTGGTCATTGGACAAGACTGACACCAACAAAAGTGGCAAGAATTTCATAAATTGTACTTCTGTTATTACCCTAAAATTCTTGACAGTTTCTTTCAAAAGTTTGATGGCTCTATACCCTTCTCATAGGTAATTATTTTTAGGACATCTTCATTTAAATTTGCATATTCAGTCTCCAAATTCATCTCTGCCATAGAAGTCACCAATGTTTCTTCATCCAACTCATTTGTATATACAGGCAATCTCCTCTTTACTTTCTTGACCTTATTATGGTTTCATTTTCTAAAGTGCTAATCCTTTATGTCTACTACAGGCAGTGGGGTGTGAGGGTGATTTCCTGGCACAGGTCATGAGCGCCTAGTTCTTTTTTCTCTTGGAAAAGTCTCTCCCACTGCAGGTGGACTAAGGCTCATTTCAGCAGTTACCCTCTGGTAAGCATCCTTCCCTGAAACTGGCTTGTTCTAAGTTTCACCTGACTTTGTAAATTCCAAGTATCTTTTCCTTCCCTGGGAGTGCCACTGACTTTTTAAGCCTCTATTTTTCCATATAAAATAAGAAATGTTGTCAAAATCAAACAACTTGCTCTTTTGTATTAGAATACTGTTGTCAAAGAATTGTGCACCAACACCCACAAAAGAAAGACCTTTCTTAACTCTTCTTAAAGAGGAGTTATGAGATAGAGAATGGACAACTGGGGATGGTTTATTCTATCTCATAGAGGAACCTTGGGTTTCTCCATGTGCGCTCCCCCCACCCCACCCCCGACTCAATTATGTATTTCCAGGTGGCTAATTTCTTGTAACCAGGAAAAAACTAATTTGCATAACTAGCTCCCAGCAAATATGTGTCCCCAAATGCTCTCAAATCTACTCCTGAAAAAGGGGAAGGAATTAACATGTGCAAATTGTCAGTTATGAAAACAGTCACAGGGATGTAAAACATGACACAGGGCCTAGGGAATGTAATTTTTACTCATCACAGCAGCTCCAGGTCCAGTTCAAGGTCCCACCCCCTCACCTAGGTTACTTCAACAGCCTTCTCACTGTTTCCCCACCCTGCCCTGTTTCTCCTTCCACCAGCTTCTAGTCCTGTGTGCTATCAGTGCTCTTCTTCTAAAAGGCAACTCTGATAATCCCATCACTCTCCTCTGTAAAGCCTCTCAAAGGCAGACCATTTATCCTCATGGTAAAATTTCAGCTTCACTACCTAGTGTTTAAGACCCATTATGATCTGGCCCTGACCCATGGACAGCCATATCTGGCCACTCCTGTCACATATCTCTGCTTTACTATACTCATTCATTGTAGTCATAATATTGCAACTCTGACAAACTAGAGTGGAACCAAATTTTAAAAGAAAAATTTTCCCATAAAATAAGTTATTTTCCTATATATTTTTCAAGCAGTTTTTCTTTTCATATGTACTTTTCAAAAGTCCCTAGCATTGATCTTTGACTTTATTGTTGTTCATATGAGAAACTAGTTGTCCCTATGGCATATAAACCAATCAACACATTGCGGACCAGTAGTTTTATTGCCAGCTTTACCCAGCGGCCAGATAAGTTTCTATTGACCGAGTATAAAAAAAAATGTTTCACATAAATGTTAAAGGCACGCTTGAAAATTAAATACCCATTGCATTTTGAAGTTATTCATTACATGTTCTTCTTACAAGTTAATATCTTTTTAAAGTATGATACTTTGTAAAACATTGTGTAATATGAAGTGAGAATTCTCCTGATCCATCCACAATGTGTTAATAGCCTTAAGGTGGGTGTTGCCAATTTTTGGAATTTTATAACTCAAAGAGATCTTAGAAATGTTTTTTGGGAAAAGGCACGCAAAAATCTCTTTAAAATTTGGTCCCACCCATTTTTCAGTGTAGAAAGGATTTCTTAAACAAGATACAAAGAGCACAATTAAAAAAAAAAAACTATAGATTTACACATTAAACTTCATTAATTAGTCCCATAAACAAAATGAAAAGATCAGCCATAGACTGGAAGTATACATTTGCACACATATATTTGACGAAGGACTAATATCTAGGACATATAAAGAGCTCATAAATCAATAACAACAGAGGAAAAACAGAATGTGGCTAAAAGTTTTTAAATAGGCCACCCACAGAAGAGGAAACTTAACAGACCAGTTTAAAAATGCTGCATTTTCTTAGTAATCAGAATGATATGAATGATAAAAACACAACAAAATTTACTGTACAGGCAGTTCTCAGGTTATGTCAGACTCGAGTTACATCACCATCTCCCATTTATTTATAAAAAAAAAAAGTTTGGTCATTTCACCGTATGTACATATGTGCTTTATGTTTTGTCTTATTTATTTACCACAAGTAAAGGTCAGGAATTGTTATCGTTCTTTTAATTTTTGTTTCACTGTTTCACTTCATTACTGCTGTGCATGTGCTCCCTGTTAGTGACGGGGTGCTTATGCAGCGAAAATCTTATTACGTCCTGATGTAGGAACGGATCTCTGACATAACCCAAGGACCTACTGCGCATTTTAAAAAGCTTAGGAGGGTAGATTTCATCTTATGTGTTTTGTTTTGTTACCAAAATTAAGAACAACAAAATGAAAAGCAGCATCGCACCCACCACAATGGCAAATAAGATAAGTCTGTGGATACCAACCGAAACGTTGGTAAGGACAGGGCAGTGATAACCCTTACGTCCTGCTGGTAGGAATGTGGTTCAGAGTACCTTCGTCGTATTCATGGATCATTGCTGGGGCTGTGAACCTGGCTTAGGGTTTTTGCATCCGTAGCAAGGTCCCAGTTTACAAAGTGAGCAACATGTGAGATGGAAACAGCTATATCCAGAGGAGGCCCTAGGAAAAGAGTGTTGAGAAGATCATCAGTGCACAGGGCTCTGCAGACCAGGGATAGGCCAAGAGAGGTCTGGGCAGGTGAACAGGGGACAGAGCCAAAGGCTCCCAAAGGAGGAGGGAATTCCCAAGGCTCCCTCCAGCGCGGCTCCAGGACTTCATGGAAGTGTCTGCAGCCTCTCCTCAGGGTCGGGGACAGTTAGCCAATTTCAAGGAATCAGAAAAGTCTTTTAAACCGGATCCAGAATTCATACACCTTCGAGCTGGAGAAGGAAAGTCAATGTTCCCCAGGGTCCCACAGCCAGGTGGAGTCAGGATTCACAGCCATGCCTCGTTCAGGGCTTAAATAGCCATTGTTTTGTTTCAAAACAAATCTTGCCCAGTTTTCCTTTCCTCTTTCAGGCTGAAGGAGAAAACTGACCACCCAATATTGATGGAGCTACTTGTTAGTTCTGACACCATGGAGAACAAAATCTAGCTCAGGGCACTGTCCCTCCTACCCTCGAGGCTGGCAGGACACTATTGAAACATTAACGCGTGAGGTCCTGCGCCCTTTCCTTGGAGACAGCCAGGACCTTTTTATTTCCTCTGCCTAGGACTTGCTGCAAGGGTAAAGTAGAGGTCAGTTGTAGATAGCTGCCCTCTTCCCCATCCCTCCTCACTCTCCCTTTCTCTTCTCTCCTGTGAGCGAAAATTTGAGCTCATGAAAGCCATCATGATAGGGAGAGAGGGAGCAAGGAGAATACCTGCGGCAGCTAGAGAAAGGATCTCTAGCCAGCTCTCCTGTTGTTGGTCAAAGCCTTTCTTGAGATCAGCCAGAGAAGTTGTGTGCCTGGCTCCCCAAGTGCCTTCTAAGCAAGAAACATCACAGTATTTGCCAGAACTCCCAAGGGCTGACACCTCCTTGACACTTGGGCGCTCTGTAAGACTCCTGGGACTGTTAGACAACTGAGGGTGATGACAGTTGGTGGGAGAAATCCCAATGACAGAGAAAATTTCTCATTAGTCTGGTAGAGCGGGGACTCATTCATATTTAATTCTATTTACTACTACTAACAAAAACAAATGTGACATTTCTTTTTTATAAAACTTTTTTTTATTTTTAACAGAGAGGAAGGGAGAGGGATAGTTAAAAACATCAATGAGAGAGAGAGATCGATCAGCTGCCTCCTGCACACCCCCTACTGGGGATGTGCCTGCAACCAAGGTACATGCCCTTGACCAGAATCAAACCTGAGACCCTTGAGTCCGCAGGCTGATGCTCTATCCATGGAGCCAAACTGGTTAGGGCATAACATTTCTAATATACCCTTGTTTGTACAGTGTTAAGGCTAGTATCACTTTCTACATTAGAAATAGTAGAATGTGGGCATTAGAGTTATCTCTAAAACTGATCCAACCTCATCATCCTGTTATGTAAATGAATCTGAGCCAGTACAGCCACGTGATTTCCAAAGATCTTTGAGTCACAAATACAGGACCACAGGTAAACAAGAACCCTGGCATTTTATCCACAGCGTTTACCCTGCCTAGTTGGAAAAGAATAATGCTCTGGAAGTCTGTGACATCTTTAAGCATTTTAAAGATCATCAATCACTAGACAGGAGGCGGGGCCCAGTTGACTTCAGAAACAAACTCTGCCTCACACTGCCCTCTAGTGGTTTTAAATAAAAATGTCTCTCAGTTTAAAGTGAACATGAAAGGACCTTTAAAAATGAAGGAAAAAAGCCTCCTGTTCAAATTCGGGTCAACTCAGGGCAGCTCTATAGTTATAAATCCTTTGATTACTATGGGTATTGCCTGCAATAAAATATAGTAAAATGTAGACATTAATAACGTGCATCAAGCAAAACTGAAGGTTAAGTACCAGCTCTGGAACTCTGGAGGAATTGCTTAGTCTCTCTGTGCCTCATTTTGCTCACCTGTAAAGTTGGGATAATAGTAAGTCCCCTTTAGGGTGTTGTGAATATTAAAGAAGAAAATCTACAAAACAATGTGTAGAATAGTGATGAATATGTAAGAGCTCAATACAGGATGGGGCAAAAGTAGGTTACAGTTGTTTGTGTGGAAAATAATAGAATAATCCTATATAACAAAAGCCTAATATGCAAATAGACTAAATGGCAGAATGACTGGTCGCTATGACATGCACTGACCACCAGGGTGGGTGTCAGCAGGGGCCCCCTGAGGTAGGCAACTGGTGGCGGCAGGGGGCAAGGTTGGTGAGCAGGTGGCTCCAGGCCAGCCAAAGCAGGTGCCAGCGGGGGGCCCCCCAGTTGCCCCACTGGTCACCCCACAGATTGGCCTTGATTGCTGGCCAGGCCTAGAGACCCTACCCGTGCACGGATTTTGTGCACTGGGCCTCTAGTTAATAAATAATAATACAGAATAAACTGTTTCGTGTACTTGCAACTGCAAACCTACTTTTGTCCCATCCTGTTTAGAAGCTATTCATGTTTTTCTTCTTATTGTTACTTTTATTATTGCCACCTTGATAACTTTGAAAAAATAAACTCCTATGCACATCAATAAAATCTTGACAATTAGGGAAAATGCACTCAATGTGCATTTTTAAATATCGTCTGTGACTTCTGTAAGCTGGTTAAATTGCCTTTAGCTTGACTTCTGCGTATTTCCCTACTGTCTACCCCACACTTTAAAAAACACCCATAATGTGCTCTCACTATTGCTTTTCAGGTCTGTCCATTTTGATTCAGTGACAGTTGAATAAAAACTCAAGCAGAGGAGTCACGTGCTTGAGGCCTTATTTGTGGAGAGAGAATGCCTAGTTTGAAGACCACCCCTGCCCCCACCAGGAGAATCACTGCAAGATCTGTTGTGTGTGGAGCATTCTAAGCCTTTGCCTCCCTCTTAGTTTGCTATTGTGTATAAAAGCCAGACTATACTTTAGTGGCTTAAAGAATAATTTATTTCTGAGTTGGAGGTCACGGGAGCAAGCTGTTCATCTCACCCACCATCTTTGCTCCCATGTCTGGGCATCCCCCTCCACAAGTTCACTCATCCTCTAATGGGCTACAGTTACACGATGGCTAAGGGCTCCCAGCAGCAAGAGGGGAGGGACTCCAATGCACAAGCACTTTTCAAGCCTCTGGTTTTGACATTCTCCCCAGGACTCATAAGCCAAAGCAAGCCCCATGGCCATGCCCAGCTAACAGGGTGGAAAGATGAGCTCCTGGTCCTATGTAGAAGAGCAGAAAATTCACACCACAAAGGGATGTGTACACCAGCGTGCAGAAAATTAGTGGCTATTTGTTTTGCCATCTACCACACCTCCTGAGTCTCCAAAAAGTGCTGAGGAACCTAAGCCAGTCAACAACAACCGAACAGCCTTAATGACAGTAGCTGACATACATTGGGTGCTTTCTACGTCATCCTTCAAAGCCCTATGGGAAAACGTAGCTCACATGCCCATTTCGCTGCTAGGCTCCACTCAGTTGCCATCACTGGGATACAGACTCAAATGATTCTAGATATTCTGATTTTCTGATGACAGCACCCTGGATGGTTATATAAACTCTCCTGGCACTGTAGTGCTGACAACTCATTTTAGTTACTTAGACTGTTCAGGAGCAAGCAGACCCTTCTTGGGGACAGTGGAGGAGTCCGAGTCCTGGAGCTCACTGGGGCTGGAACTCATGGCGCATGGCAGCGTGGACCTGGGAGCACTGTCTTCCTTTCTAGATGTCTGATGCTCCAAGTGGGAGGAACCCCTGAGCAACAGCTGCATTTGCTGCGAAGAGGAGGAAGGCGTCCCAAGTGTGAATGGGGCTCATGTGAGGATTTCAGGGTCAGACGGACCAGCTCTGCTGATGACCAGCTTTGTTCTCTCTTTCACCTTTTAGCATTAAATCTCTCCCAAGAACTCAAAAGCACACACTGCCCAGGTTAGGATTTCATCTTCGCCCTTCATCAGCTGTGTGCATTTCCTATTGTCACTGCCTCCTCCAAGCACTTTGTGTATCAAGATACAAGGCCATTCTCCCTGGGTTATATTAATTGTATGCATATCTGCTTTCCTCAACACACCATGATCACCTAATAATATTGCCAATACTAGAAAACATTTATAGAGACTTTACCTTACCCTTTTTCTATGAGGTTAGCCACTTAAAGGCCCTGTATCACTTAACACTATAGCAACTCTAGATGAGCAGCATTCTTTTTATTCCTGTTATACAGATGGAGAAACAGAGACTAGAGAGTAAGTTACTTGTACCCAGCCTACAGTTAGTAAGTTGGTAAGTGTCATCATTTGATCTCAGATAGACTGATCTGCAGACAAGTTTACTCAACCCGGATCTGCAGCTCTTGGGGTGTCTGTCCAGGGACATACTTTTGAGGTCTTTGAGTTCTATAGTTTTTTTAAAATTTTTGCATTTATTTTGATACCCTAAACATTTACTATCAGCATTTTAAAAAAAACCTGGATGATCCCTGTAAACAATAATATAAACAGAGCCATTTTAAATGGAGCTGGAGCTGCCTTGCCCTTGACAGAAGAGCTGCGTTGCATGTCTTATTTCTCAATTCTTGGGATGTTAAAAACAGGGCAAACTAACCTTTGGACTGGCCCTACACAACCTTGTTTCTGAAAAAATAACAAGAAAGCAGTTATTGTGACTACTGGACTGAAGAGTGAAAACATGATTTAAAGTGAACATCACTATGCCATTATCTGCACCAATAGAAATTCATTCCTTCTCCAGATGCCTTTGTCCTGCTTCCCTTTCACACAAGTACCCATTGCCCTTGTCTCTTAATCGGGAGATTACCTGGGTTTCTGCCTGAATTCATGATTCCCGAATAGTTTTCGTTTAACATCAAATAAATGCTGGTTGCCTCTCACTTTGAAAGGCCTTTTTATTTTTAGGTTACCAAGTACTACTGCATGATTTCTGCACCTGTATTCACATCTGTACTTAAGTTCACATTGGCACTTGGTGGCATTGTTTTAATTGTCACGGACTAATGAGAAAAGAACAGAGAAACAGCGAATAGGCCAATGTCATGCACAGGCTATGTAAAGGCCAAAGGATCCTATCCTCACAAACAGTGGTGTCATGGTGTTTTTAATGGAGAAAGTGCAGTAGAATTGAGTTGTCATGACCTGCAGTAGAGGCATGAGGAATCAAAAAGAATTGCCATCAGAGAGTCATTACTGTGTCCCTGTTGGGAGTGCCAGTTTAGTTTCAGTAAAGCAAGATTCATTTCCCTCATTAAATTGTGTTCATTTGAATTTGGTTGTCCTTTGCTTGTATTTAATTTAGAAATATATTTGATTTTATAGTTTTATATGAACTGCAAGTAAAAGAAATATATGCCTAGATTTATGTCGTTACTTATAATAAGTCACATTATAATAAGAATACATTAAGTAAACTAGATGACTATAAGATCTTTCTTTTCATTTGAAAAGAGTCAGCACATTTCTCAACTATGAGAACAGCAATATTCTATAGCACTCCTTAAGAATAAGGAGTGGAATACAATGGTTTAATTTGGTTTCTAAAGTTACACCATGTGGGACAGAGTCTCAGATCTAACACCTATTAGCTGTATGACCTGGGAAAGTCACTTCTCCTATGATTCACTTTCAGAATTAATTAAACAGGAGTAGTATGGTTGTTGTGAGAACAGAATTAGATGATATAAGCAGCAATTGTATCTGGAACAACCAAACTGACTAGACTGGGTAGTATGAACAATAGGCTATACGCAAACAATTCCTGCCCAGTGAATAAATGGATCCATTTGTGGACTTTGATGCATGGCTTGCTTGCTATGATTCTGAACTAAGAATTTAGTAGATGGAGGGAGAGAATTTACTTCTTATACAATGGAGCCCGTCATTCTTGACATGAGAGGTGAAACGGCTATGGTTTCTTTGCAGCCATTTAATTTCTTAGAGCATCTTCCTTTTATTTTAAAGAGTAACTTTCAAAACTCTGGGATCACTTCCAATGAAGCAATTAGATTGGTTTCCCAGAATTAGTTTCTTATTTCCAACTATATGCATTTTTTATTCTCCTTGCATGTCTTTGTGGTCCAGAATGTAGGAAATTTACTGCAGACATTGTTTTATTTCATTAGGGAGTAAGCATCCTGCTGACCATGTTATAGCAAGTCACTTGGAATAATTTCAGAGGAAGAAAGGTAATATTTATGAGAAATAATGTGGTTCTCAAACACCATGAGTATTCAATTGAAACATGATGACACTTTAAGTAATTATGGGATAATGTTAACCACTGTGCCTTAGACAATGTCTTAAGTGAAAGAAACATGGCCACTTTATGGCCAGTGCTGCACAGGAAGAAGACCATGCATTTTAGAATCAGACAGGTTAGATTTGAATTCTAGCTTAATCTTCTTTTCTCTTGATAGTCTCTTCTTCCAACTGACAAAGAGTTATCATTTTGAATGCATAAATTTTAGAAATTTGACTCCTTTTCTTTCCAATTTTCCAGAAGGATCTTCTAACCCAATAAGTTGTATAATTATTTTAGAGTGTTTTGTATGGCACAGTTAATTCATTTGTTTATTCCTTCATTCAGCAAATAATTATTGAAGGAATACCATTTGCCATGTATCCTAATAGCTTCTGGTGAGTCAGTGGTTAAAAAAAAAGCAAAACAGGGATACAAGTTGCTTTCTCTCAGGGAGTTTATCTTTCATTAAAAAAATTTGAAAATAAATACAGAAACAAATAATTTAACAGGACAGTTTCACATTTAAATTAATGCTAACCATGGTGCTATGATGGAATAAAGCAAGTTTGTGGATAGGAATGTGGCCTGTGCTGGACAGCTACTTTAATCAACATGCCCATGGAAGTCCCTTTGTATTAGAGGAGTCAAGAGCTAAAGAATGAGAAGCAGGTCACTGTGTGAAATCTGAGCAGAGAGGTCCTCAGCAGAGAGGACTACAAATATAAAAGCTGTGAAGGATAAAGGAGCTTGGACAGACTCAAGAATCAAGTACAGAATAGCCATGGGGACGTAAAGTACAGCCCAGGGAATATTGTCAATAACATTGTAATAAGTATATTTGGTGCCAGGTGAGTACTGGATATATCAGGGGTAACACTTTGTAAAGTATGCAATTGTCTAACCACTAGGCTGTGCACCTGAAACTAATACAAAATAATATTGAATGTAAACTGTAATTGAAAAAATTTAGACACAGACTTTGAAAATTTAAAGATGGCAGCATAGTTAAATGCCTGTACTCTCTGCCTCCCACAACCACATCAAAATTACAACTAAAATGCATAACAACCATCATCCAGAACTGCCAGAAACCTGGCTGAATGGAAGTCCTACAACTAGAGAAGTAAAGAAGAAAGAACATTGTGACTGGTAGGAGGTGCAGAGGTGTAGAATAGGCTGGCCTGGCACCCACAAGGGCCACTTTTTTAATCAGAAGGGAGATCATCTCTGGGGAGGCCTCCCAGAGGAGCAAGGGTCCTAGTCCCACACCAGGCCCCAGCCCAGGGTCCCAGAGCTGGGAAAAGAGGTGCCTATGGGCAGTAAGAACTACAGGCTGTAAAAACCAGTGAGGATTGGGGCTCAGTAGCACAGAGGCTACTGGAGACTCAGCACTTCCTCTTAAAAGGCCAGCACCAAGAACTGACCTTACCAGGTTCTGCTTCCTCTGAACTCCAGCTCCAGAACAAGGCTCTGGGGAACACAGACATACAAGGAAGAACTGGATTGACTGGCATTGGGGCAGGAACTTGGGGATGCCTTTCTCCCAGATGAAGGTGCTCACAGGGACCATTGTTCCTATGTTGGGACTTCCCTGGTTGCAAGGCTGACAGGTAGCCATTTCTGTTTGCTCCACCCTAGTGATCCCTTAAGACCCCACCTCATCCAATTTACAGCCCCTCCCAAGCTGCATGCAGTGGCTTTTGCATATGAATGGCCTGTCCTCAGGCTAAAATCTCTCAAACAAGCTGCAGCTGGGTCAGGGGCCCCCAAACCTATCAACAAAAGGCCCAAGACCAAGACCCAGCACCAGTAGTAGCCTGATTTGCTTCACAGCTGGGCCTCATATGGTCACTTCCAAACCCCAAACAAAGAGGAAGAATCTGCAGATCTCTCTGTAGCTCCTGCTGTGTGGCCCCAGGCAGTGGCTGACTTTGCATCTCCATGGAGACCCAAGAGTTAGTGTACCAGTGATCAGTGACAGACCATACCAGATTATAATTCTACACATCCATAAGCAACACACTCAAGGAGCAGACTCAGTGAGCATCAAAGCCACACTAAAGGAAGTCCTGCCGGGGGAAAATCAAGGGGAAAAAAAAAAAGGAGACATAAAATAAATAAATAAATAAATAAATAAATAAATAGATAGATAGATAAAATAAAGAGGGGGAAAATGACAGATAAGAGAGAAAAAAAGGAAGTCCTGCTCCATAGGTATTTCCTGCACAGCAGCTCTCCCACTGTAGTCACAGCTGTTCTTCACAGCCAATTGGCCTGGAGGTCAATTCCCCCCAGTGACTCCAACAGCAATCAAGTCTCAACTACAGCAAGGTTGTGTTCACAGCCCACAAAGGGGTGCACCTAGAGTTCCCAGCTCAGGTGACTGGGGAGGCTGAGCCACTGGGTGCTGTAGGACACCTATGATACAAGGCCACTCTACCAACTAAAGGAGACATAGCAGCTCTACCCAATATACAGAAACAAACACAGGGAAGCAGCATAAATGCAGAAACAACAACAACAACAAAAACATGTCACAAATGAAAGAAATAAAAGAAAGCAAACTACTGGATATAAAGTTCAAAACCATGGTTATAAGGTTACTCAAGAATCTTCTAGAAAACTCCAAAAAAAAAAAAAAAGAAAGAAAAAGAAAAAGGAAAAGAACCAATCATAAATTAAGCATATACTGACTGAAATAAAGAATAATATATACAGGGATTCATCTGTAGAATAGAGGATTCTGAGAATCAAATCAATGATTTAAAGTATGAGGAATCAAAAACCATCCAACCAGAAGAAAAAGAAAAAAGAATACAAAAATATGAAGATAGTGTAAGGAGCCTCTGGGAAAACTTCAAACATACCAACATTTGCATTATGGGAGTGCCAGAAGAAAAGAGAGATCAAGATATTGAAAACCTATTTGAAGAAATAATGACAGAAAACTTCCCCTACCTGATGAAAGAAATACACTTATAAGTCTAGGAAGCACAGAGAGTCCCAAACAAGAGGAACCCAAAGGGAACCACACCAAGACATATCACCATTAAAATTCCAAGGAATAAAGACAAAGAGAGAATCTTACAAGCAGCAAAAGAAAAGCAGTTAGTTACCTACAGAAAATGCCCATATGACTGTCAGCTGATTTCTCAACAGAAACTTTGCAGGCACAAGGGAATGGCAAGAAATATTCAAAATGATGAATAGCAAGGACATACAACCAAGATTACTTTACCCAGCAAAGCTATCACTCAGAATTGAAGGTCAGATAAAGAGCTTCACAGACAAGAAAAAGCTAAAGGAGTTCATCACCACCAAACCAGTATTATATGAAATGTGGAAGGGTAATCTTTAAAAAAAAAAAGAAGAAGAAGAAGAAAAAGAAAAAGGTAAAAAATATGAACAACAAAATGGCAATAAATACATACCTATCAATAATTGAATCTAAAAATAAAAATAAATAAGAAATCTAATGAACAGAATAAACTGGTGAATAAAATAGAATCAGAGACATGGAAATAAGACAGACTGATGATTCTCAGAGGGCAGAGGGGTGGGAAGAGATTATACAAAGATCTTATATGCATATATGCATTACCTATGGACACAGACAATAGTGCCTACTATAACACTTTGAACATAAAAGGTACTTAATAATATTTACATATTAAGTGAATGAATAAATTAATGAATCTATGTGCTCATATCTAATGTCATATTCAATAATGAAAAATGAAAAGCTGTTCCTTGCCCTAACAGGTTTGGCTCAGTGGATAGAGTGTCGGCCTGTGGACTCAAGGGTCCCAGGTTTGATTCTGGTCAAGGGCATGTACCTTGGTTGCAGGCACATCCCCAGTAGGGAGTGTGCAGGAGGCAGTTGATCAATGTTTCTCTCTCATAGATGTTTCTAACTCTCTATCCCTCTCCCTTCCTCTTTGTAAAAAATCAATAAAATATATTTTTTTTAAAAAGAAAAGCTGTCCCTTTAAGACCTGGAATAATACAAGAATGCCCATATTCACCACTTCTATTCAGTGCACTACTAAGAGTACTAATTAGAACAATTAGGGAAGAAAAAGAGGAAGCAAAGACATCCAAATTAGGAAAAAAGAAGTAAAATTATTTCTGCTCTCTGAAGACATGACCTTATACATTTAAAAAAACTAAAGTTTACACACAAAACAACCTGTTAAAACTGATAAAATGAATGCGGCAGAATTGTAAAACATAAAATCAATATACAAAAACCAGTTGCATTCCTAAACATAGCAAACAATTTGAAAAGGAAATTAAGGAAAATGATCCCATTTACAATAGAATCAGAAAGAATAAACTAGGAATAAATATAGCCAACATGGCAAAAGGTTTATATACTGACAACTATAAAACAATGTTAAAAGAAATTAAAAAGACACAAATGGAAATATATCTCATGTTTAGCTATTGGAAAACTAATGTTAAAGCAGCCACATTACCCAAAGTGACGTACATGTTCAATACAAACCCTATCAAAATCTCAATGCTGTTTTTTACAGAAATAGAAAAAACAATCCTGAAAGTCATATTAAACTCCAAAGGAACCTGAATAGCCAAAACATCTTTTGTAAGAGCAGAGCTACAGGTTTTACACTTCCTGGTTCAAAACATATTACAAAGCCACACTAATCTAAACCATATTGTACTAGCATAAAGTATAGAGATATAGCCTACTGTGGAAAAACAGCCCAGAAATAAAACCTTGCAAATGATCTTCAACCATGGTGCCAAGACTACATAATGGGGGAAAGAAGAGTCTCTTCAAAAACTGGTACGAGGGAAAGTGGATATGAAACTGGATTACTATCTTACATGATAAACAAAAATCAAAGCAAAATAGATTAAAATCTTCAATGGGAGACTCAACACTATAAAATCCCTAGAAGTAAACCAGGGGAAATCTTCATAACATTAGTCTTGGCAATGATTTCTTGTTTATGACACCAAGCACAGGCAACAAAAGCAAAAATAGACTGAGTAGACCTAACTGGTTTGGCTCAGTGGATAGAGTGTTGGCCTGTGGACTGAAAGGTCCCAGGTTCAATTCCGGTCAAGGGCATGTACCTTGGTTGTGGGCACATCCCCAGTAGGAGGTGTGCAGGAGGCAGCTGATTGATGTTTCTCTCTCATCAATGTTTCTAGCTCTTTATCTCTTTCCCTTCCTCTTTGTAAAAAAAATCAATAAAATATATTTTTAAAAAATAGATTGAGTAGTAAGACTGCATCAAATTTAATTGCTTCTACACAGCAACGGAAACAGAGTGAAAATTCCACCCATACTATAGGAGCAAACATTTACAAACTAGTGCTCCAGTGCATGGATTTGTGCACATTGAAAGGAAATTAATTAGAAGGTGGCTGATGGGGTGGGACTGGGCAAGACAGGCCGGTCACGCCTTAGAGCCAACCTCCTGTGGTCCCTCCCCAGCCTGCCGCACCTGGGGCAGTGCCGAGGCTCAAAGGGCATCTGTGGAGTGAGCGGGGTCCCTCCAGCAGATGGGGTCCCTCGGCTTGGCCTGTAGGGATCTGGCTGAAACTGGCTCGCCAACATCCCTCGAGATGTCCTGGATTGCGAGAGGGGGATTTTCAGGTGACACACCCCAGAATCAGGCCCCCTCCTCTCTGGTTTTAGGGTGCATCACCAGAGAACTGCTGATGCCAAGACACCACAGCTCAGCAGTTTCTGTGTTGAATGTCTGTCCCTGGTAGTCATTGTATGTCATAGCTACTGGTCAGATGGTTGCTTAGCCTTTTATAGATATAGATAATTTACCTGATAAAGGATTCGTATCTAAAATACATCAGAAGTTTCTACAACTTAATAGTAAAGAGAAAAATAACCTGATTCCTAAAAATGGCAAAGGACTTGAGTAGACATTTCTCCAAAGAAGACAGGTATAGGAAAATGGCCAACAGGTGTAGGAAAATATTCTCAACATCACTAATTATCAGGAAGATGAAAATTGAAACCATAGTGAAATATTACCTCACATTTGCTAGAATGGCCATTATCAAAACAACAAGCAACTGCCCCAGAAAATAACAAGTATTGGTGAGGATGTGAAAAAAATTGAAATTATTGTGCACTGTTGGTAGAAATGTAAAATAGGCTGCCACTATGGAAAACAGTATGGCTTTTCTCAAAAAAAATTAAATATAGAACCACCATATGGTTCCAATTCTGAGTATTTATCCAAAATAATTGAAATCAGGATCTTAAGGAGATATTTGCACTGTGTTCACTGCAGCATTATTCACAACAGGCAAGACATGAATGCAGTCTAAATGTCCATCAACAAATGAATAAAATGTGATAGAGAGTATACATCCAATCAAATACTATTCAGCCATAAAAAGGAAATCCTGTCAGATGCTACAGCACGGGTGAACTTTGAGGACATTATGTTAAGTGAAATAAAGACACAGAAGAACAAATTTTGCATGATTTCACTTATATACGGTATCTAAGCGAGTTAAATCCTAGAAGCAGGAAGTAAAATGATGATCACCATGAGCTGAGAGAGGAAAAAATGGGGAGTTACTTCTCAATGCCCCAGTCATGCAAGATAAAAAAGTACTCGAGTTCTGAGGCACAACATTGTGTGTGCAGCCATCAATGTTAGACTGCACATTTTAAAGTTTGTTGAGGATGGAGCTCATGTTCCTTTTTTTCCCCCAAACAATAAAACCCCAAAACAAACAAACAAAATAAACTTAAAACTAAGATTTCCATTGTGTAGATGTACCACAGCTTTCTAATCCATTCATCTTCTGATGGGCACTTAGGCTGTTTCCAAATCTTAGCTATGGTAAATTGTGCTGCTATGAACATAGGGATGCATATGTCCTTTCTGATCGGTGTTTCTGGTTTCTTAGGATATATTCCCAGAAGTGGGGTCACTGGGTCAAATGGCAGTTCCATTTTTAATTTTTTGAGGAAACTCCATACTGCTCTCCACAGTGGCTGCACCAGTCTGCATTCCCACCAGCAGTGCACGAGTGTTCCTTTTTCTCCGCATCCTCTCCAGCACAATGGAATACTATGCTGCTGTAAAAAGGAAGGAGTTCTTATCATTTGCAGCAGCATGGATGGAACTGGAGAACATAATGCTAAGCGAAATAAGCCAGTCAATGAAAGAAAAATACCACATGTCCTCACTCATCTATGGATAATAATAACCATTATAAACTGGTGAACAAAAATAGATACAGAGGCAGAGCAGCATCAAACAGACTGTCTAATTACAGCAACAAGGACAGGGGAGGATTGGTGGGGAGGTAACAGATCAGCCAAGGGACTTTTATGCATGCTTTTAAGCATAACCAATGGACACAAAACACTGGGGGGTAGGGGAGGCGGGTGGAAGGGCAGGGGAAAAAAGAGATATATGTACTAATCTTTGTAAAACTGTATGAAATCAATAAAAAAAAAAAAAACCACTAAGATTTCCAAAAGACATTTTCCTGGTGTATAGTATTAACTTTCCATAAAGCAAAATCAGGAGTTATTGACTTTTTAGGTTTATAAAGAGAGCTGTGATGTCTCTTTATCGCCAGAGAAATAAGACCCGTCATGAGTCTCCAGGCCTCTGTGGAAAATGCTCGGCACTGCACAATTGGGCAGTGTCAGTGGGAGTCTCGGAAGGGAAAAAAGAAGTGTACACTGGCAGTACTGTGTTCGCTCCGGCAGATGGAATGCCCCTCTTCATTTATAACATCATTTTCTTTGACTTTCTGGTTGCATCTGGGATGAAAGAGAACTATTTATAACACAAAGGTTATTTGTGCCGTGTTATTAAGCTAATATAGAGAAAGGGCAATGGATATTTTGTTCTTACCCAACCAATAATTTGGAAGAATGTAATTATAGCAGATAATTATGGGCTGTAGGAAGAAAAGTGTGTCTGTTGTAAATTAGAACTAACTGGGGGAAATAAGCCTCTTTGCCATAAACTGCAAGTGAGAATCATGATGGACCGATGTTTATTAGAATAATCTTATCTACTATTGCTGTTAATTGAGGAATTATGCTGAAGCACACAGTATGTTTCCTCTTGAAACAGGCTGGTGCCAAAAGAGATATAATACTTTATGCCACAGATGGAAAAACGTATTGACTATAACAGCACACAAGGCAGAGCCTGGATAAAAACAAAGTATCTTCTTTTTCCAATTCTTTATTGTTTAAAGTATTACATAAGTCTCCCTTTCCCCCCATTGACCTCTCTCCAGCTCCCCCCACCCCCTAGCACATGCCCTCACCCCCTTACACTCTGTGTCCATTGGTTATGCTCCTATGTGTGCATATGTGTCCTTTGGTTGATCTCTTACCTCCTAACCCCCCACTTTCCCTCATAGGTTGGACAGTGTGTCCGATGCTTCTATGGCTCTAAAACCAGGTATCTTGAAATACTGATTAAAACTCCAGTTTTCACTTGGATATGCCACTTCTGTACTTTTCAAAAGCTTTACAGAAATATCTAAATTTGGGGACAAAGAGGAGGGGTGCTATTTAGAATTCTTAATCTGCCTTTGTATATGTTCACTCTCTGCTGGTAATGAAGTTCATTAGGACAGAAGCAGTGCTGAACTTAGAAACGTGGCAGGCGTCATTCATGATCACATAAATTGCGATCACTGTGTTCATGGGCTGATAACCAGACACAGGCTGAGGTTGATCCCTGAAAGTCCCTCACGCAGGCAAACAGAGATGGTTGGTCCCCTTAAACGTAGGGCATAGGATATGTTCACCGTCCTGAAACAGCAGCACTAGAAGGGACCACAGAAACCATCCAGTCCAACTTCTTTGTTTTACAGATGGAAAGTCATATCGCAGGTGGGACTAATGACATCTCTACAGGTCCAGAGCTAACCCCAAGGAGTGTTTCAGTAACAAGTGAACGTCACTATTCTAATTCCAGATTTGCGAATGTCATTATGGGAGAAAAACACTGCCATGGTGAAGGGCTAGACTTTGACCCCAGACTTCTTGGACTTCTATCCTGTATCCGACCTCTTTAAGCCCCAGCACTCTTGACTGAAAATTGATATTTTTAGCATTGAACCAGACAGTGCAAATCAAGTATTTGGCTGAGTGCCTGGCATGTAAAAAACACTAACTGGCTTTTATTATTTGGGGGGAGTTTTCATCTATTTTTCTTCTTTCTATTGTTGTTATTATTATTATTATTATTATTATTATTATTATTATTATTACTTAGAGCAAGAGAGACACCGCCAAGGATAATAAGACCCTTTCTTGGATTGTCACTAAAATCATGTGGACTTTAAGTACACCCAAGGACAGTGTTTTACATTTGGAAATCACTTAAAAGAAGTTATTGTGAACTGTGTCATGCTGATCTGAACAATGCACAGACACTTTTTGAAAACACACTTCTTTGACCACAACAGGTACACTCAAATTGCTTTAGTGATTCAGCTTCAAGTCATTCCGTCTGCTTCTTCCAAAAGGCTCCTTTCAAAATGCTGGATCTTTATCATCGTTCTGCAGGTCCTGAACCATTTTCTAAAGAAGCCAATTTATTAACAATTTCTACAGAAGCACTCACCAAAAGACGGGCATCCTAAAATGAACATATTTGAAATGACTTCAAATCCAATAACACAACAACAGGGTTTACAGAACAGAATTTTGATTCAGAAGGAATGCTTCACGCATTTAGCACTCAGAAGGTTTGGCCTACTTTGGGATACAAGGTAACAAAATGTACATTTTCTCTTTCTTTGATTCCTTTTTTTATTGTTCAGAATTGTAATCTGTTAAAATGCCAGCCCATACCCAGGAATATAGAAAATGATGGATTCAATAGAATTTGAGAAAACCAGGACAGGTGCCTCTGAGGACCACCAGTATCCTTTCTGGGATCAGCGTTCGATAGGGTATGCTTTGAGAAGAGCAAAGGATAGCATTTTGCCCTAATTTCATAATCACTTGAAGATACTGCACAGTTTCCTGGTTTCACTGGTACCCTGGATTGTTTCATATTTGCCCTTTTTAAATTTTTCAACAAAACAGCCCCCCAAAATAGAAAAATTTATAACAGGCCTAGAAGGAAATATTAATAATTACAGCATGGGTAGGCTACAATGAGAAACAATTTGGTGCTAAACAGGGTAATTTTTTAAGGAGCAACAACAACAACATTATCCCAGGAATATCACACATTTAAGAACAAGACTCCAGGACAAAAAAAATACATTAATTCAATGAAACTTAATATTCATCCAAGACATGAAATGTACATATATATTTTTTAAAAATCTCCTTAGGCAATTAAAATTATAATTTTATCAGTTGTATTCTTTATTATCAGAGCACAATTTCTTTCACTCTGGGTCATATGTAAGGTCAGTGCATTGCAAAGTCATACCTATTTAAAAAACACTAAGAGAAAGGAAGGAGAGAGGAAATGGTAGATGAGCACTTAATAGTTTGCTATGCTATTCAGGTAAGTATCAAGTCTACTGCCTGCTCCCTGTACATGATCCTGGATATGCTAATATATAGTGTGTGTGTGTGTGTGAATGTGTGTGTGTGAGTGTGTGTGTGTTGAGAGGAAAGGGCTGGGGCGGAACCAGTGATTTCAGGAGTCAAGTTAAATTTTTATAAGGGATTAAGATCATGCCTTCCCCATTTGAGCTCTCATAAGAGTGAGGTGTAAAGTAATGACATACAAAACAACGTAGGTATGAGTATGCGATTTCTTTCTTTATAATACGCAGAAAATATTTAAGAAATTAAATTGTATATTTTGAGCTGTTCTTTATAGATCATTTAATTGCATAACATAAGGAGCTGACATCAGATAAGCCAGGTGTAAGTCTGGCTTTAAAACAACTTTGTGGGAATGCTTTTTTTTTTTAAGGTTGTTTTTTTTTAATCATTATATTCATGATACAGAAGAAGGGATTAAAATCGAATCTCACACACACACACACACACACACGTACTCACACACTCATGCGCGTGTGCCATAAGAGGGGAAGCCTGTAGCATGATGAAAAGGATACCGACTTTGTAGCAAATCAGAATTGGGAGTTTGGGGAAGTTACCTACACCATATGAGTCTGCATTTTCTCTTCTGAACATGGAAGATAGCAGCACATAATTTATGGGTTTGTTATGCAGATTAGATGAAGGGAAACAAGCACACGTTGCCTCTGCCACATCCAGGATATTGCTCTTGCTGTTTTCTCTGTGCATAGTGCCACCCTCCTCCACACCCTGGCCACACAGAAGCTCCACAGCGCCCTGGAACTCAACCTGCTCTCTTTTGACTACACATCTTTGCACATGCTGTTCTGTTGGCCTGGAACACTCTCTCCCCCTTCTGTTTTCACAACCAACTTCTATTCTACCTTCAGGATAGAGCTTGGATGCTATTCTTCTGTGACACTTTTGCTGATACCCCTAGATCAGTCTGTGGACTTGCCATCTGTACTCACTAAACACCCTAACTTCCGGTATCAGGGTTCAGTCACCCTATATTGAAATTGCCAGCTAACTTGCCTGAATTTTCAGCAGATGAAGAGCTCCTTAATAAAGTCTCTATCTCATTCAGTGTCATACCCGTGTCTCCTGGCAATGTTCTTTGAGTCAATGCTGTTGAGGCTGCAATGTGATGGGGATGCTCTCACACTTTTTGTTCAAAAGAGAGACATTTGGTCTAATAATAATAATAATAATAATAATAATAATAATAATAATGTGATAATTAGGTACCCCTCTGCACCAGGCATTGCACTAAGTGCTTTCATGCATTATCTCATTTAATTCTCACAACACTCCTTCAGAGTAGGTACTACCAGTATTCATACTGTACAGATCAAGAAATACTCAGAGTCGAAATGATGTGCACAAGACCATGAACTTCAGGTGGTGGGATCAGGAAGCAAACCCAGGTTAGTCTGATGATAACGATATTTTTTTTCTCAACAATAGTGCTCTAATGTGCAAGTTTTTTTGAACCATGATTACTGTCCCCGGAAAGGTATAATTTAGAATTGAAGGTCAGATCAAGAGCTTCGCAGATAAGAAAAAGCGAAAGGAGTTCATCACCATCAACCCAGTATTATATGAAATGTTGAAGGGTATTCTTAAAGAAGAGGAATAAGAAAGAAAAGATAAAAAATATGAACAACAAAATGGCAACAAATACATACCTATCAACAATGTAATCTAAAAGTCAAAATAAATGAATAAGAAATCTAATGAACAGAATAAATTGGTGAATAAAATAGAATCAGAGACATGGAAATGGAACAGACTGGTAATTGTCAGAGGGAAGAGAGGTAAGGGGCAGGAAGAGATTAAACAAAAATCTTATATGCATATACTAGTACCTATGGACACAGACAATAGCATGGCGAAGGTCTGGGGCGGGTAGGAACTGGGTGGAGGGGGGTAATGGGGATGAAAAAGAGGGACATTTGTAATAATCTCAACAATAAAGATTGAAAAAAAAGAAAGAAATGAGAAGAATGATGGAAGTAGCAAATATTTAGTTATCTAATTAAGTATTGTCTATGTTCCAAACACTGGGTAAGCACTGGATATATATAGAGGTGTCATTCCTGCCCTCATCGGGTCTGCATTCAATGGTAGGAAACAGCAAAGAAGTGACATATGCCAATTTATGATGGGAGATGAGGGAGTGTGTAACTGAGAATGGAAGAAGTGTTGGGGGAGATAAGGAGTTGAGGGAAGGTCTCCTAGATCGAGAAATGTGAGCTGACAGCTGAGTGATGAACACTCCAGAACTGTGTTCATCCATGAAGAAGAGACATTCAAATGTCCTGGGGTGGGGACAGTGTCAGCATGATCTGCAAGGAGCAGAGAGCCAGTGTGGCTAGAGGGGAGTGAGCCCAGGAACACTGATTGTAGCTGGAGTTGGACACACTGGCCAGGAATGATGGAAGAAGGCCTTGTCTCCTGGAGTGGGGAGTCACTTAGTTCTAAATCCATTGGAACCAGTGGACATCTTCAAGCCACGAGTGGGCATGGTTGGACTAGTGTGGCATCAGTGTTTATGTTATAAGACATGATTCTTTTCTAGTTAAGCTCTTTTATGTTGCATTGGAAACCATGTTTCCTGGCAAATATTCCTTCCCATATTTATTACTCCTGGACTTAGCATAGAATTATTTATTCTTTGCATAACAATTTACTTTTCATAATATTTCTTTTTAATTGAATTTATTGTGGTGGACATTGGTTAATAAAATGATGTAGGTTTCAGGTATGTAATTCTATAATACGTCATCTGTATACTGTCCTGTGTGTTCACCGCACCAAGTCACATCTCTTTTCATCACCATTTATCCCTCTTTACCCTCTTCCATCTCCCCCTATACCTCCTTCCTCTGGCAATCACCATACAAAGTGGAGACAGACTCGTGGATACAGAGAATAGACTGAAAGCTGTCAGAGGGGAGAGGGTTGCAGGCTGGGTGAGAAGGGTGAAAAGATTAAGAAAAAAAGAGTCATAGAAACAGGCAACAATATGAGTTTTATTATTTTTAAGATTCTGGCTACCTATCTGGGCAAGACTTTCTCACTGCTTTACTTTTCACTTCCTTCTCCTCTCCACTGGGGGGCTCCAGAGTTTGTCATAACTGGTTAGTCTTCTGAGCAATTTCTCTGTGATGGTCTCCTTAGAGTTCCTGCAAAAGCTATGTTTAAGATAGGGAATACTGACAAGAGAGTATGAGCAACCGAATAGATAAAAGACTAAAACACAATCAGCTCTTTGAAACAGGTCTGCCTTTGGTAGACTGCATAAGATACAGTAATAAGAATCATTATTTATCCATAAAACCTACGGGATGCCAAGCCTTTACATGGCTAAATTCACTAGGACTGATTGCATAGTTTTTATTTTAAGTGAAAGTGATTGTACAAACAGCAGAAAGATTTATAGAACAAATCTGAAAATTATTAGGGCAGACCCTGGAAACCTGGTAATGAGTGACAAACCTTGACTGTTGACAGTTTCTGAGTGTTTACCCTGTGCTGCCTACCACCATGCTAAGTGCATTATTATTTCCATCAGCTCATTCAATCCTCCATCAATCACAGCTGCTAGGAATGACCATGATCCCCTCTACCCAAGTTGGAAAACTGAGGCTGCTCAGGGCCTCAAAGTGACTTGGCCAAACAGCTCAGATGTATTCAGTGGTGGAGCTGGCATTGGCACAAAAGACTTCTGACTCCAAGGCCCTTCTTGCTAAACAGGACATTAAAAGAAAGAGAATTCCAGAGACTTCCATTCTAGTCTCAGCCCACTTTCTTGCCATTTCAGTTTTCTCAGTGATGAAATGGGTATCATTGTTTCCTGCAGGGAGGTGAGAGACAGCACAAGTACAACAAATCTGTAGAACATCCCCAGTGCCATAAAGAGAATCAAAATGTTTTGATTGCCAAAACATTTACACGATGTTACACAAACACAAAGTATTTTCAGCTAAGTGACTGATGTTTGCCTGCAAAAGAACACCCTGTCCTCAGAATGAAGTCCTTAAAAATCCCTTTTTGTCTTCTGAACTTGGTTGCCCTCTCTTGCAACTTGACCCAAATTCCACATTAAATGTTCATTTCTATCATCTGATCCTCTCTCAGACAAGAGTTGGCAACATCAGGTAAGTTTCTACTGAGCTCTGCCACTCAATGGCTGTGTGGCTTTGGGCAAATGCCTCTCTCAGAACCCCAAATGCAAAACGAGAGAGTGGGTTCACTCAAGTTCAAAGGTTATTCCTATTGTAAAGGACTAGGGTGGAATGTTGCCTTTGGCTAAGGAAAAGGGCTAGGTCTTAACATAACAAGAGAATGACTCTGCAATATTTAATGAGTGAATTATGGGGCCCTTGACTCTCAGGGCGGTCACTGATATTTGGGGTGCAACAGACATCGTTCTAGGAGCTGGTCCTGAAGATGGGGAACAAAGCCCGTCTGGTTCCTGCCCTCTGTGCAACTTTTACATCAACGGATCAAAACGCTGGAGCCTGAAAGACTTCCAACCACAGATGCATCGTGCCGGACACACACAGTTCCTAACGTTTGTGAAACTTGCCCGTGTTTACACACAATGGGAGATCGCGCACACACCGTCTCCTTTCAGGCTACTCTTTTAAAACAGGAATAACTGGCAATGCTGAGCTGCCAATTTGCACGTGGCAGGGAAGTGCTGGACCCCAACAGAAGCCAGGCCCACCCCGCCCTCACCACGGCCCACCCCACACTGGAGCCCTCGGTAAGCCGCCCAGGGCTAGTTCTCCGGGCCGAGCTGTACAGCCCGGGAGGGAGGGAAGATGCACAGGTGCCGCCTTGGGACAGGACACGCACACGTCCAGGGGCGCTGCCTTCACCGCTGAGCCTCTGCCCCTGCCCTCGCCTCCTCCCACCGCGGAGGATGTGCGCGACTCCGACGCGCGGGAAAACGGGAGCCTGGAGACTTGGATGCACAAGAGATCCTCTCCATTCACGGTTGCGTTACACGGGGCGAGTCGTTTCCTCCTCTGTGCCTCAGTTTCCCCAGCAGTAACCCGAGGAAGTCCTTCCTGTGGGTCCTATACCATTCTCAGTCCCGCCTCAGTCCCCCCCCCCCCCCCCCCCCCCCCCCCCCCCCCCCCCCCCGTAATGCCCCAAGGAAGTCTGAAAGGGACGCTCATACCCGCCACCCCCTGGGTCCACCCAACCGCTGTGGCATCGCCCAGATATCTTGGACGGCAAGGGGGTCACTTCAGGGGAACTGGGCCTCGGTCCGGGAAGTTGGGGCGCGCTCTGCATCCCGGCGGCTGGGGACGTGGCCAGGGCGCCGTGGGATCCCCCCGCGCCAGCTGCCAGCCCCGCCCGCAGCAGCCTTCCCGCACGGACCCCAGGCGACGGCTCTCCGTTTCTGAGACCAGGCTGTGATCCGGGGCGTCCGCTGACCAGCTGCTCCCTGCTCCCCGCTCCCCTCCGCACCCCACTCTCCAACCCTCCCTGGGGCCCGCCCGGAGCCCTCCTCCGCGGGGAACTGCGCACTCGGCGGCACTCGGACCCCTCGGCAGCCAGCAGGTGCCGCGCTCCCGCCCAGCCCAGCCTGTCCGCAGCCGCCCTGCGCCCTGCTCTCTCCGCTTCTGGGAGTCCCGGTGCTGCCCCTGCTCCCCGGGCTCCCCCCCCCCCCCCCCCGGGCGGGCGGACGCCCCAGTCCCAGCTTCTTGGAAGGCGAGAAGGGAGAAGCCAGATCTAGGTGAGTGGTGGCCTCGACTTTTGCTTTTCTTTTCACTGAACTTGCATGCTGGGCACTGTTGGGAAGCTAGGAAGTTAAAAGGGAAGAGGAAGAAGACAAAGGCAGGCGGTCCCGACAACCCACCACAACCGGATAGGGGCTGGGACCCATCCTAGCTCCCTGGCTGCTCTGTACCCCATCTGGTCCCCCAGCCTCCCACCGACCCGGGTCCAGACGCACACCGACTTCTTCAGCGAATATTTGCTGGGTGGAGACAAGCGCTGGAAGTATGTCTGCTTGTTGCTCTCGCTCAGCCTCTAATCAAGCAGAGACTGCCTTTCATGGTTGGCTTCATCTCCACCAGGATTCCTCCCTCCAGAATGGAAGGATCTGAACACAGACATTTAAAAATGTGGTGTGTTCACACCATGGCCTGCTATGCAGCACTTAACAAGCAGAAGTCAGGGCTGTGGGGGTCAGCGTGCTTAGACGGCAGAGGTATAATGGTAAATGATCATAAGGTGCAAAATATACCTATTGTAGGATGTCATTTAGGCGACTTACTTTAAAACACATGTCACATTGTAAAATCCTACAAAGTGGACTGCAAATGTGTCCCAGATTCATGATTGTGGCTATCTGGGCAGTATGAAAGGGGAATGGATTTGGCATGAGGGTGAAGGTGGAGACAATATTTTACCCAGAATTCTGAATATGTACAAATGACGAAGCAAAGATGATGAAGCAGAAACAATGTAACGGAGGGCAACGTTAACTTGCGTGTTTTTTTAAAGGATATTTTCTTTCCTCCCTCTGGTCTACATAATTCCCAGTTTAAGACGTTCTGTTTTTCAAGTGCGAACGCAATATATTATGCCTATGTGCGTGCCTTTGCAAAGAGACATACAGTTTTGTCAGAAGTTGCAACTTTCTTGCATTACAACTAAGGTTCCTCAATTCCTGAAGATGACAGCTCTGCACTGAGGGAGCCCTTTAAAAGCTCCCCTTTTGACAGTCCCCAAAATATAGGCCCAACGTCAAATGCTGGCATCAGAAAAGGAGTCTGCAGTTAATAGTCTGGTAATAGGTCAAAGTAGAATCTGCAAGGTTTCTTATAAACCACATTATTCTCTCTCTTGTATTTCCTATGTTGAGGAGGTTCATTTCCATGGGTGGTGATGTTACGCCCAGACTTCATGATCCCCAAAGGCCACCAGTGAGCCCCAACTCCGACTCCAATGCAAAAACATAGAGCCTTTATTCAAGCTAGCTCAAGCTCTGTCCCACACATGCTCACCAACGCAGTGGGGGGGGGGGGGAGCGAGTTTCAGGAAAACAAAGGATTTATAGGGGGTCTGGAAGTAGTGGGTGGGGTAATGTGTGATTGGTCAAGGGAAGGGTCAGGGTTTGGTTGCACAGGGGGCAGGATGCAGTTAACCTAATTTGGACTTAGGTCATTTCCTCTGCATCCCTATTGGCCGGTTTGAAAAGGGGTGGTTGAGCAACTGGAAACTTCTGGGAGTCAGTCTGATTTGACTCTATCAGTGACTGCCCTCTTGACATCTTGAAATACAACGTATCTGACACTGCAGACTTAGTACCAGGAGGTAAGGAGGGTGTTAGGTTTGGTAGAAGAGAGTCCTATAGCTCTTCTGGGCCCTACTTCAGCAGAATGGGGGGTGGGGGGGAATGAGTCCCTATTTTCCTAGCAGAGAAAGGTTGATTTGTTTCTGGATGTGAAGGAAAGCTGCCTAATTTGATTATCCACTTGGGGAGAAGAAGAGAAAGACAATTTTAAATTGGATTGGGTATGTTAAGTGCAATGGAGAAGCCACCACCTAATCATTCCATCCGCCTTTCCCTTCCCATCTACATAGTTTCTTCCTGCTAAAAATCACTGCATCTTTGGTGAACAAAATGGTCTGCACATCAAAATGAACTTCTGAAATGTGGCAAGTTGCGGTAATATTCCTCTCTCTTTTGCTTTCTGATTTGACAACTTGCAAGGTCAATGCTTGGTTGCGGAAGATAGGCTATGTGAGAGAAGCCCGAGGGGTGAAGG